>CM039727.1:2491287-2606930 GCA_022539455.1 Dendrobium nobile
CGAGCGATCAACGGTCCAGGAGCTGTACATCCTGAGCCAAACCGAGAAAACGCCCTAGAGGGCGATTTATGGCTCGTTTGTTCGATCGGATGGATCAAAACATTTAAAATTTTGAACATAGATAGTCTATGTGAACAGAAGTCACGGGGATATATCATAAATATTAAATGTTCTTTTAATAAAATGCTAATTAAACCTAGGTGTCCTAAGCTAGGTTTAGAGTTTCACCTTGATTTAATGGACGGTTTGACCCGTTTAATGGATGGTTGAGCTTGTAGATTGTCCAAGTGAAGATCCCTCGTTGAACCCACGTTCCGAAGCTCCACGGCTAGCCTGAAATGATCCTTGGATGGATTTGGTATTGAACTTGCCGGAAGATCGTCGGCCACCGTTTTGACCGGCCGGATTTGAGTGGGGAAATGTTGGGAGATGTCTGAGGAGCTCAGTGGAACAGGGATTCAAGCTGGAGGAGCTCTAGAGGGGTGAGGGAAGGCTAGGGTTGGAATGAGGGTTCATTTGAGCCTTTTGCCCTATTCAATCCCTTCCAGATTGAATGGAGGGCTGGGATCTACTGGATGAGCCTCCAGATGAGTGCCATCTGTCCAGGGAGTTGGTGGAGCAGCAGCCAAGGACAGCTCAAGGACATCCTATGTGGAAAGGGTGTTTTGTCTTGATTTGAGCACATGTGGAGCAACGTGGGCCTTTGGATTTAAATTTAAAGGCTAAGATTAGTCTTAGGAAGCTTCTAGGCCTTAACTAATCTGCTGGAGAGGTTTGGGCTTGAGTGGATTAGCTTAAGGGATTAAATTGACCATATTTAACCCATTTGAACATTTGTTGACCATGTTGACTAGTCAATATCCAAGTGGACTGCTGACATGGCATGTTTATAGATCAGATGAGCTGGTAGGAGGCCTTGGAGGGGGATTGAGCTAACTTGAATCAAGTAATTTAGGCACTTTAAAGGTTTATTGACCAAGCATTGACTGGTCAACTGACCTTGTTGACTGCTGATGTGGCAGTAAGGGACCTCAAGGGTTGATTAGAATGAACCAAAGCCAAGGCCAAGTAGAGGGATAGAGACTAGATTTTGATTTTGGATTTTGCAATAGACTTAACCCAAGCTTAGAGTTGACTTGGTCAACTCTAATTAGATTTGATTGGCCAACCTCCAAAGCATGGTTAGACTATAATTAGGAGTTGATTTGAAGCTTGAAATGGATTCAATGGATTGAATGGGTTAAAATAACCATTAAAGCCTTAAGGGAGTTTTGAGTCAACCTAGGTTGACTGGGTCAACTAGGTTGACTCAAAGGGTGGGTCTAGGCTGGACAGGATTGAAATAATATTTGAAGACTGATAGAGGTGGTTTCAGGGATTAAATGGTTCATTTGAGTCAAAAGGGCTTAATGAGCCCTTAATGGGCCCTTAATGGGCCCTTAAGCCAAAATTGGTTGACTGAATCAACCATGTGGCTCCAGGGCCTGGAAATGGGTTCAACAGGTTTGAAATGACGTTTCAAGGACAATGGAAGTGGTTCCATGGCCTGGAGAGGTCATTTGGGTCAAAACACTTATTTGAATCCTTAAAGGGTCATTTGGGTCAATTAAGTTGACTTGATCAACCAGGTTGACCCAGGGCTTAAGTATGGGTCCAACAAGTTTGGTTTGATATTTGAAACCTGCTGGAGGTGGTTGCGTTCAATTCGGAGTTCATTTAGTTTGAAATGCATGTTTGAGTCCCATAGGGGTATTTTGGTCATTTTGGGCTCATGACCACTAGGGACTGAAATGAGTCCAGAAAATTTCAGTTTATTGATCAACATGTCAGGATTAATGGTCTAGAAGTGACTAGAGGCTTTGGTGAAGGCTCTAAGGTCAGAAACTTCTATGTGACAGGTCCAGTGGCATAGGCTGTAAATATTTGAAGATTTTACAGCCTTTGGATTTTGATTTAGTTTTGAGGTTAGAGACCTCAGAATGGGCTCAAATTTGGAGGGTTGCCTCCAGAGACATGTCCCATCAGTATGCAACTGACAGACTCTGAATCGGAGGTCATTTGACTGGTTTTTTAAGTGTTTGAAAATTTGTTGAAAAAGGCCTTTAGGACTTGGCCTTTTAGCATTGGATTTTGGTTTCAAATTCTAAGATCTGGGTAGATCCTAAGGTTGAGATTCTAGGAAGATCTTAGAATTTGGATTTGTGATTTAGAGTCAAGAATGGCCCAAGTGACCTCATACAAAAATGAGGTCAACAAATGGACCCCAATATGTGTAATAGAACGAAATTCTATTGCACATATTGGCGTTGACCGAGCTTAAAGATCATGTCTAGAATTTTGATCCTAAGGGAATGGAAAGCCCATCCCTGGGGAATCAAGGTTTGGATTTATACTAGGGTAGTGCCACGGAGGGCGTACTCTACCACTAGTGGATTTAGTCCTAAAGGAAGGAAAGTCTATCCCTATAGGAAAAGGAAGTTTGGGTGATCGTATAGGCAGGAAGAATTCCTAACTATAGAGGATCAAATTTAAGTTTTGAATCTAAAGGAAAGGGTAGCCTAACCTCAGAAGATTGAATTGGATTTGATTCTAAGGAAAGAAAAGATCTAACCCTAGAGAATTGAATTTGATGTTGGTTCTAAGGAAAGGGAAACCTAACCCTAGATGATTGAGCGATCATATAGAAAGGAAGAAATACTGACTACAGGGGATCGAATTTGGGTTTGTTACTAGGGTAGTGCCACAAGGGGCGTACTCTACCACTAGTAGATCTAATCCTAAGGGAAGGAGGAACCTAAACCCTAAGGAAGAGAAGGTGACTGAACTATAGTGGGGCCCAAGAGGCTTAAATCCACTACTAGTTAGTCGAGATCCTAGGAGATAGGAAGCACATGGACTCACACCTACTCCTAAAAGATCGGATTTGTATTTAAACTAGGATGGTGCCACGAGGGGCTTGCTCCATCACTAGTGGATCTAATCCTAAGGAAAGGAAGCCTGGGACTCACACCTAACCTTAAAGAAAAGAAATGACTGGACTATGTGGGGCCCAACAGGCTTAATTCCACTTTTAGTCAGCCGAGATCCTAGGAGGTAGGAAGCACAGGGACTCACACCTACTCCCAACGGATCGAATTTGTACTGGGTATTCAATGACTAACCTAGTTAGAAAGCACTGGGACTCACATCTAACTAGGGGAACTAGCCAAGGAGATAGTCTGCCATAATCGCTAAGGATTCGGCAAGAGCTATCTAACCCAAAATTTGATTTTATATGCTAGGATGGTGCCACGAGGGGCTTGCTCCACCACTAGCAGATCTAATCCTAAGGAAAGGAAGCACAGGGACTCACACCTAACCTCAAAGAAAAGAAAGAGTGACTAGACTATGTGGGGCCCAATAGGCTTAATTCCACTTTTAGTCAGTCGAGATCCTAGGAGATAGGAAGCACAAGGACTCACACCTACTCCTAACGGATCGGATTTGTACTGGGTATTCAATGACTAACCTAGCTAGAAAGCACTGGGACTCACATCTAACTAGGGGAACTAGCCAAGGAGATAGTCTGCCAGAATCACTAAGGATTCGACAAAAGCTATCTAACCCGAAATTTGATTTTATACGCTAGGATGGTGCCACGAGGGGCTTGCTCCACCACTAGCAGATCTAAACCTAAGGGAAGGAAGCTCTGGGACTCACACCTAACCTTAAAGAAGAGAGTAGTTTTAGAATTCAAAAAGCATTGAATAAGATTGAGTCAAGTTCAGTTGGAAAACAAGTATTTTATTGATTCAAAGGTCGAGCTACATCAAGCATAGTATTTCTTAAGGAAACGCCCGTTTACAGGAAGCATTGGGTGATTTCCTTTACAATCCACTAGCTGATACGAGCCTCCTTCGTAGACTGTTTCCACTACGAAGGGTCCTTCCCAAGTTGGTTCAAACTTTCCACCGAGTTTTCGGTGCGCTAAGATAGGCCTCCGAAGAACCAAGACCAAGTCGCCTACTTGGAAGGTTCTAGGTCGCACTAACTTATCGTGAGCTTGAATCATTCGGGCTTTGTACAACTCTAGATTTTGCTGAGCTTGAAGACGACGTCCTTCAAGGCTTTCAAGTTCTTCCAAACGGAGTTGTGCATTTTGTTGAGTTGTAATCTGGTTCTGAATCGCAATTCTGAGCGAAGGGATTTGAACTTCGAGAGGGAGTACGGCCTCGGATCCATACACTAGTGCAAACGGTGTGGATTGAGTCGGGGTTCGATAAGTGGTCCTGTAGGCCCACAAAGCTTCCACCAACCTCTCATCCCACTGACGTTTATTATCATCAAGGGTCTTTTTGATAATTTGAACCAAAGTTTTATTGAAGGCCTCAGCCAATCCATTAGCCCGTGGGTAATAGATTGTTGAGTATCTCCAATCAATACCATGGCGATTTGCAAAATTATTGATCTTTGTAGACTTGAAAGCGGACCCATTATCGGATATGATTCTGCGCGGAACGCCAAATCTATATACGATATGGTCACGGAAAAATTTCATTACATGGTGTGATGTTACATTTCTTAATGGGACTGCTTCCGCCCATTTTGAAAAGTAATCAGTCGCTGCTAAAATGAAGCGATGACCCTTTGAAGAAGGAGGGTCAATTGGCCCAATGATATCCGTGCCCCAACTTTCGAAGGGCCACGAGGCTATCGTGGGATGCAACACATTAGGCGGCTGATGTAAAACCACACCATGTACTTGGCACTGATGACAACACTTTGCAGTTTTCATGCAATCGTCAATCATCGTGGGCCAGTAGTATCCAAGTCTTTTGATCTTCATTTTCATCTTTGGACCCGATTGATGAGCACCGCACAGTCCAGCATGGACCTCGTTAACAATCTTCAGGGCCTCATATTTGTCTAAACAACGGAGCCACATCTGACCAAACGATCGTCGGTACAACGTATTATTGACTAGTGCGTAGGATAGGGCACGTTTCTTGATTTGATGGGCAAGTGATTTCTCGTGAGGGAGCTTGCCTTCTTGAAGGTATTCAATTATCGGTTGTCTCCAATCTGCTTCTTCATCAACTGCTGAAGAGGTAGAAAGGACTTGGAAAATTTGTTTATTAATGTACTCCAAATCTATAGGAGACAGAACTTGACGGCCCTGCACCTCTATAGGGATGGAGTCTTCTTCTGGACAGGCAAATTCCTTTGCAAGCTTTGCGAGGGCATCCGCCGAAGAATTGCTTCCACGGGGAATCCTATACATAGTTACGATTGGAATTTGCTCGAGCAAGTGACAGGTGTACTGATGGTATTTCAGGAGTTTAGGATTCAAAACTTTATAGGTTCCTGCAATCTGGTTGATCACCAGTTGGGAATCACCAAAAATTTTAATCTCTTTAATCTCCATCAAAATTGTAAGTTCCAGGCCAGTTATCAGAGCTTCGTACTCAGCTTCATTATTCGTACGAGGTTCTGATAAGTGGTAGGAAAAGTACATCATTCCCTTGTCTGGTGTTATGAATACCAGGCCAACTCCGGCTTTCCCGGGATAGTAGATTCAGGTGTTTTGCCCCGTTGAGAGGACGCAGCACCATCAAAATACATTTCCCAGGTTTGAGTAGTGGCTTCCTCAAAACTCATGATTTGCTCATCAGGTAAATCATCATTTAGAGGAGATTTCGCCGGCAACGGGTGTGCCGCAAGGAAGTCGGCGACGGCCTGCCCTTTCACAGCACGCAGGGGAATGAAGGTGATTTCAAATTGGAGCAATATCATAGACCAACGAGCCAAACGTCCTAACAACGTAGGCCTGGTCATAAGGTATTGCAGGGGTTGAAACTGGAAATCAAGTTGATTTGATGAGAAAGCATGTAATGTCTTAGTTTTTGAGCTGCAAAGACTAAGGCGAGACAATGTTTCTCAATCGTTGGATACCGAATTTCCGTTGGTAGAAGTCTCCGACTTAGGTAGTAGAGAGCGTTCTCTTTCCCTTCGTCATTGACTTGAGCAAGGAGAGCCCCGAGAGACTCGTCAAGGGCCGCAGTGTAAAGTATTAGAGGTCTCCCCGGAATAGGGGCTGCCAAGACTGGTGGATTTGTCAGGTATTGTTTGATATTTTCAAAAGCAGATTGACATTTCTCGTCCCAAATGAATTTGGCGTCCTTTTTAGCGAGGACCGAGAATGGTTGACATCTTCCGGAAAGATTGGAAATGAATCTTCTTATATACGCTAATCTACCTTGAAGAGACCTTAGTTGAGTAAGGCTCCTAGGAGGCGGCATATTTAAGATAGCTTCGATTTTAGCAGGGTCTATTTCAATTCCACGGTGCCTTACTACGAAACCTAGAAATTTCCTGACGTGACACCGAAGGCGCACTTCAAGGGATTCATCTTAAGGTCGTAGCGACGCAACCGCTCGAAGACGATTCTTAAGTCATAAAGATGAGCCTCTTTAACTTTACTCTTGACAACTAAATCGTCGATATAACATTCGACTTGATTGTGGATTAAGTCATCAAAGATTCGAGTCATAGCCCGCTGGTAGGTTGCACCGGCATTTTTAAGGCCAAATGGCATCACTTTATAACAAAAGATCCCTATAGGACTTCTGAATGCAGTGTTTCTCTCATCTTCTGGGGCCATCTTGATTTGATTATAACCAGACGAGCCATCCATAAAGGAGAAAACAACATGCGAGGAGGCGATGTCCACCATTAGTTCTGGAATTGGCAAAGGAAATTCATCCTTAGGACATGCCTTATTCAGGTCTCTATAGTCAACACAGACCCGGATTTGACCATTTTTCTTTCGAACGGGCACAACGCTGGCTACCCAAGAAGGATATTGCTCCTCCCGGATAAATCCGGCTTCGGCCAATTTCTTAACTTCAGAAATGACTTGTTGTTCGATCTCTAGACGCATGCGTCGTGGAGCTTGTTTGACAGGAATAGCATCATGCCGGATTCCAAGTTTATGAACTGCTATATCGGCGGACAAGCCCGGCATTTCGTCGTATGTCCAAGCGAAACAGTCCTTAAACTCGGATAGAAGTTGAATTAGATCCTTAGACTCGTCCTCACTCAACAAAGAACTTATGAACGTGGGGCGAGGGTCATCCTCTGTTCCAAGGTTAATTTCTTTAAGTTCATCAACTGTCGATTTAATTTCTTCTTCAAATTCAGGGGGTGCATCCCGAATTTGAACTTCATCTGAATCGTCTAAGGTCTCCAAACAAAATCTGTCGAGCGAATCGACGATTTCAATAGGGACACTTTCAGATTCACGATGGATGGTTATCATCAAGCAATATTCATCGTCGTCAAACGAACTGACGGTACCAAAGCCGATACCACTTGTCCAATTTTTATTGAATTTGGAATTCCAAATACTTTGGTGGTATCTAGCTTGACCCTTAGTCCATTTAC
Source organism: Dendrobium nobile (assembly GCA_022539455.1). Taxonomy (NCBI): domain Eukaryota; kingdom Viridiplantae; phylum Streptophyta; class Magnoliopsida; order Asparagales; family Orchidaceae; genus Dendrobium; species Dendrobium nobile. Next base: position 2,498,710 of record CM039727.1, read on the forward strand.
TCGGAACAAAACCTTTAGAGATAAGAGCTTTAACACCAAGAGGAAAGTAGCCGAAAGGTAATTCCATTAATTCGTTGAAATCTGCCTCTTCAAGGATTACATCAGCTTCGTTCCTTGAAGAGGAGGTGCCAGGGAAGAACCTCTGGACTTTCCTTACTTCTCCATCTAAGTTAGGGGAATCCTTAGTTACTAACCCTGAGACTCTGTCAGTGGACAGTGGGGTTAAGGCTAAGGATTTAACTACCCTATTAAGCTTTTCATACATACTCAATTCAGGCTCATCACTTTGAGGTTTAGAATTGTTACCCTCTTGATCACTATCCGAATCTAAAGTGAGATCAAACTTTGGAGGAAGATTGGGTTTTTTGTAGTCAAAAGCAATTCTATCACCCCTCTTTCTTGATTCTTCATCAGAACTTATTTCAAGTTCGATATACATTGGGGGATTTCTCTTTTCAACGGAAGAGCGACCTCGGCCGCGTGCTCTTTGGGCCATCCTTCCACCTCTTTGAGGTAGATTGATTGGAGGCCTAAAAACCACGCGCTCGACGTCGTCTTCACTACTAGAATCGTCTCTTTTTTGATTCTTGACTTTTTCTTTTCTCAGCTCTTGAATTGCTTTTGAACTATGATTTTCTTTCTTTTCTTCCTTAACATTGATCTCTACTTAGATTTGACGGTGGACCCTTTGGGAACATAATATGCAGCATCCTCGTAGATCCCGATCTCGTGAATAGAGAATGGTTGCAAATCACCCCTGATTTCAAACTCAATGCCATCTCGTTGGTACTTGATGCATTGATGTAGGGTGGAAGGAACCATCCTATACTCGTGGATCCAGGGCCTACCTAGGAGCGCATTAAAGGACGTAGCCGAATCAATTATATGAAATTTCGCTTCAGTTTTTAACTCTCCTATCTCTAGAAGAAGTGTGATCGAACCTAAAGCCTTCTCGCCTTTTTCATTGAACCCGCGAAGCACTAACTTGTCGGTTGAGAGCTTGCTAGTATCAATTCTAAGGTATGCGAGAGTCTTTATGTTCATCACGTTGACCGATGCACCCGATCAACAAGAACTCTTGATAATTTAAACTTTCCCACATTTACAGTGATGTAAAGTGGGCGATTGTGATCGGCAGTTCCAAGGAGTAGATCTTCATCGGAGAAGGTAACTCCTGGGATTTCCTTGAAGTACAAAGCTTCTTCCTCAGAAGTTGAAGCGAGTTGAGCTAAGCAAATCTCTGGGTCGAGAAGTGCTTTAATTAGAGTCTCCCTCATCTCTTTTGAAAGGACAAGGGCGTCGTAAATGCTCAACTTAGCAGGCAACTTCCTAAGGTGAGCTAAGACGTTATAATCAACGCTTGGAACATTAACATCGGGACCCGGTGGATTTGTAGGAGAAATTGGTTGTTGAGTAGAAACTTGAATCGGATCAGTGGAAACAACTTGTTTTCCCTTTTCCTGAGGGGGAAGCCTAGGGGGTAAAACCTTGCCACCACGCAGTTGTACTTGCACGATTTCGTCGGAAGGACAAACTACGGGGAGGTCTACGCTCTCCTTAGGCGGTTGATTGTCATTTTCTGAATGAGAATCTGAATCTGAAAAGTCTATCACGACGGGACTCCCTTGAAAGTTAATTTCAGGGGTATCACCATCTGATAAGACATCAGATTCATCTTCTCCTTGAAGGGTCAAATCCGGAGAGCTGAGTTTTTGAGCTTCTTGATTGTCCTCAGCTGGCTCCGGGTTATTTTCAACGGAAGAGTCATTCAAGATTTCATTCTCAACACTAATCATCAAAACATTTGCAGAAGGATCTTTCTTTTTATTAAATTTTTGACCCTTTGCCTTTGATGGGGCAAAGTAAAAGTCAGATAACTTTAGTGGGGCTAGTGGTTTTGAGCCACCATCCACCACTTGTACACATCTCTCATCAACAAATTTCCTCTCTACAGAAAGTTCACTCTTTTCATTTTTATTTAATACAGTAGTTCCTACAACTACTGGAGAGGAAATCGTCCCAACATCCTCCTGCGATGCCTCCAGCTCAACCTCCCAGATCGGGCCCTGGGCTCTCGTCGGTAACTGTTGAGAAAGACGAAAAGATTGGTTAATCGACTTTTTAAACGCCCAGGATAGTGCTATATCCCAACCATCTTCAATGGACAAAGAAAGATTAGAATTATTACCTGAGATTGATTTGACAGATCCCTGATCCGGATTGACCAAGTATTCCTTTGGAATTATGATGTTACCTTGACGGAAGTTCCTTTCAAGCCAGTCCATGAAAACAAAGCAGTCCTCGATTGTATGGCCCAACATGCGGTGGTAAGCGCAAAAGTTGGGGTGATCCCCCATATTTGCCTCCTCCGGCTTCTTGGCCTCTGGCAATCGGAAGTCTGGCTTCTTTTGAAGACTCTTGAAAATTTTCCTTACCGATTCTCTTTTAAAGGGATAAGGACGAGCCAATCTCTCTTTAATAGTCATCGGGTAAGGTCCTCGAGTGGGTTGAGAAGTTACCTGAAACGGTGGAGGTTTCTGAATTTGTTGATTGGTAGGATTACTGGATTGAACGTTTACCGGCTTTTTCCCCTTATCGACTGCCGAAACCGTTGCTGCCCTCTTTTCAAAGGATTTCAACGGTTTACTAACCTTCTTATCTTCAGTAGAATCCTTCAAGAATGGCATTTTGGAAGCCTCTTCTTGTAGATTACTAGCTTTGTTGAGAAGCTTCTCGAAGGTTTTGATCGTAAACCCCTTTAACAGAAAAGCAATAGGCCCGTGGATATTCTTTAAAAGAATCTCCACTGCATGTTGCTCTTGTAGCTGGGGTTCACACTTCATCGAGAGATTTCGCCACCTCAAGATGTAGTCGACTAAAGACTCGCCCGGCTTTTGCTTTTCGATGACGAGATCACCAACGGTTACACGTTGTTGAGCTCCTGAGAATCTCTTTAAAAAGAGACCCTCGAGCTCTGTGAAAGTTTTTACTGAACCGTTTGGTAGATCTGCGTACCACTCAAAAGCAATACCGGACAAACTACTCACAAACTGACGAAAGAGTAGAGCATCCGACCCTCCTGCATTGCAACAGCTTGCTCGGAAATGGGCCAGATGCTGTCTTGGGTTTTCTAAGCCGCTAAAAACTTTGAAAGAAGGTGGCACAAAACCCTTAGGATAAGGAACCAAATCATATTCCTCGGGGTAGGGTCTACCCTTTGGAATAGATACAGTTCTTGCGAATGGGCTAAGGCCTCCCTTACCTGGGTCTCAATCATTTGACGGATATCCTTTTCTGGTGGAGAAGTGACTTCTGGAAGCTTGAGATTAGAATCGCCTTCCTGCTGTGCTCGCCCGTTGTAAGTACTGTGGGCTGCAACTGCTCGGGTTTGGACTGCTGTGATTGCAAAAGCTGACCCTGCATCTGTTCAACTCTAATCATCATCTCTTCAACTTTTCTTTCAAGGTTTTTAATATACTCGTCCTTCTCTTTCAATCTGACAGAACTGTCTGAATCTGAGTCGACTGCTGCTGACTCTTCCTCCTTTCCAGAATGGTGCTTAGAAGGCTCGGCATCTTTAGCTGAAGCACGAGTTTCAACCATGTGGACATTCGCTACTGGTTCCTCGTCAACTAGCAAGTCGTCTTCATCAGGGTTGAACTCATCAACGGCCTTTTTCTTAAGGATATCTCTTATCTCTTGTACTACTTCCTCAACCGGCCTCCCATCTATGGCTTCAGTATAAATTGGCAAATATCCGTCATATTCCATCACTTGGTCATATTCTTTCACACTTAACTTATCAAAAATATCATTAATCTTAGCATCATCTTCAGTGATTTCCTCACTGACCAGTTGGTCTAGTATTTCTTGATCAGAATCTTGGGTCTTCTCCACCCCTCCGACTGTCCCGGGGTCGGTAGTCGCAAGGGTGACATCCTCAACAGGGTGAGGGACATCTGTCTTAATTGGTGATGGAGGGGCTTGAATAGCTGGGGCTCCAACATCAACGCGAACAGAGTCCTCACATCCCTGAACTGGGAGTCGAGGGAGTTCAACTGGTATCTGAATTTGAGGTTCCCTAAACTGGATTCCAATACATCTACTGAATTTCCTCCTTGCACAAGATTCTCCTGGCGACATGGGCCTCTTGCCCTTAATATCAACTGGTTGTGGCTCTCTGAAGACTTCTTTTGACTTTGCTATCACTGGGGCCAGCTTTAACAGTTTTGAAGGTGGAGTCGGAGGTCTACCACTGAAAGGGCGACTCTGGCCAGACCCAGTTAATACTATCTCCTCCGTATTTGTAGACGGGAGGCGAGGCACCCAATGGTATCCATCCACTAAGACCGACGAGACAGGTTGTTTAACGAATTTCTTGTTCTTCCTCACTGGCTGAGGAGTCAGGTTCTTAGCTTCAGACTTTTCTTCTTTAAGGACTTCTTTCTCAAGTTTGTGTGAGATCACTCCCTTCAAGTGTCTCACATACTGCTCTTTAGTTTGACCTGTTTGGGCAGCACAAGTATGGATGATATTTCTCAACATCCTGGTTTTCAAAATTTGTTTCTCCTTTGGGGTTCTCTTGACAGAATAGTCGACAGGGCTAGGCGGAGTGCTAGCTATCCGAGTAACTCTCTCCTCCCCTACAGCAGCTGCGAGGGGATGAAAACGACTCCCTTTAAGGAGTGGAGAAGAGGCAGGGATTGGCAGCTCCTCGGCAGCCTCAAGATCAACTTTTCCCAAGGCCTTCAGCTCGGCCACCTTCTTGGTCTTGGTGATTTTCTTTCTTAATCTCCTCAGATAATTTTTCTTAGAGTTCTTACTGCCATACAGAGTTTCAGAACTAGGAGATCCTTTCTCCAGCACTCTTTTGGCCGCAGCGGCAGCTTCCAATTTCTTTGCATCTTCAAGGAATTCTTTTGGTGCATTGGCAATATCTAGCGCTGACCACAGGCTAGGAGGGGCATCATTCCCGCTCCTATGGCTAATTGAACTATAGGCTTTTCTTCGCCCTCAACTGCAAGGTCCACCAAAGTGTTTCCATTCATCACCAGTCTAAGGGACTTAAACCCTATTCCGAATTGGATTGAATTCTCGTACACCAGCTCTTCAATCATCAAATCACGATCCATCGAGAACAGAAGTTTACCAGCCATTGCAGATGATTTGATTATCTGAGAAAGCGGGAAGAAGAAGATTTGAATTAGAAACTTGAATTTGAATTTGAAAAGAAATTTATATTTTATCATGAATATCGGGTTATAAGAGCTATAACCCGGTATAAAATGATAGAATATGGAGATTGATTTTGATTGAAAGAAGGTTAGAATTTTTTTGTTATATACATTCAACTACAAAAGGATTTTGTAGGAAAATGTATAACAACGATAGTCTGAATTTGATCTGGATAAGTTTGGAGAAGATGTTTGAATTTGAAAATGATCGAGTTTTCATCGCACATGTTTTACCATTGGAGAGTGTTATGGTGCTACATGTAACAATGAGGATTGAATTGAATTTGAAGGATGGAGATTTGAAAATTCAAAAATCCGGCAGCATTTCCCCTTATTTTGAGACTCAAGGTGTTGAATTTTCATTCAACAGGAAGGTCTACAGTTATAAGGAGAAAGTACCACAAGGTTTTCAAATACAATTGAAAGCTGAAATTGTCGAAGGCAAAACTTGCCGAGAAAATTCAAGGATATGTCGTATATGCTTCTTACAACGATCGCCGTAGGAAGGTATATAACAATAACCAATCAATTTGAGATGATCTTTTAAAGAGATGTCCAAAAATTCAAAATTTCGGCAGCATCTCCCCTTAATTTGGGACTCAAGGTGTTGAATTTTCATTCAACGGAAGGTCCACATTAATTAGGGGAGATTTGTTTGGAATTTACTTGACTCTTCCATTCTAATTAGTGAATTAAGAATGAAATGTCACAGCTTAACTCTGTTGATATAATTGAATTTTAAGACGAACCCTAAAAGTGAGTGTTATGCTTGATCGTATATATTGAATTGAAATTGCTACAATTCCGTATACAACGATACAATCATAACGATTATCTAGACGTTGGAAGGATCAAAGCTCTACTAAAAGACTAGAATTTAGATTTTGAAAATAGAGGAAATTTTCTATAAGTTATATAACTTAGCATGCCACTAGTAGCCCGAGCACGCTAGTTTCTAAAATTTATAGAAAGGTTTAGAAAGGGATAGGCTTGACTCTTTCGCTCTACCAACCAAGTTGGAGGCAAAATGTCCAAGCCTAAATTAGAGGGAGGTTTCCTACACTCACCTCTCATTACACATGTCTTAATTGAGTTGGCCACACTCACCCAAGAGAGAAATGGGAGAGGGACCAACGGAGAGAAGGGTAGTTAAGACTACCGATTCAATAAAATTTATACCGTTATTAGAGATGGAGAGTGAGACTTATCCCCAGTGGAGTCGCCAAATTTGTTTTGATTAAAAAATATATTAATATATATAGGTTTTGAAAATATATTAATTTTCTTTGGGAATATTAAATATTAAAATTTTAAATTAAACGCATCATTATGAACAGTATATCAAATCGGGAGATGATCATATCGTTCTCTAATGGGTTCATATTTTAGAATTTTAAATTCATCCAAATTATCTTAGTCAAACTCAAGGAGGAACGACATATGATCTTGAAAGATCAGGAAGACATTCAATCAATTGTTTAACAATAATAATTTGAATAAGAGATCGTTAATTTCATAATCAAAATAACGATAATAAAATAATATATCTTCCCAAAGAAAGATGATATTACCTATTATCGATTATTTTAATATGACGATAACGATCGCCATTTTTGTTTGAATTCCCAAAGATAATTAATTGAAGGTTTTTAAAAAATTGATTTTGAAAATTAGATCTGAGTTACTAAATCTCCTACGAGCGCAAGCCCTCGTAGTTAATTACATCGTAGGGGAATTGGATTTCTCCTACGAAAACTCTCGATTAAAATAGCGGTATAAGTTTTATTTAAGATTTTCAAAGATTGATATCAAAGGAGGAAAAGGGTAGGAATTTTCAAATGGGATTGGTTCAAGTTTGAGCAGTTATTTTCAGAGTCGAAGGAAGAGGAGTAGGGAGTATTTTTGAGATTCTGAAGCAATTCAGAAAACACTCCAACCTATCCTAAGCGTTGGGCTTAAATTCGATGGAAAGATATATTTAATTTAATGGTCAATTTTATTAGAAAGTTGGGACTCAATTCCCAGAAAATTGAGGTCTTATGGCCCGAGCCAGCCTCAGAACCTAAGTCTAAATTGGGTACTAAAAAAGTGACCCGAAACCTAGCTAATGCAATGCGAATCTGGTCTTACCCCGGCCTGGATTGGGGAGCCAGCTAAACCACCTAAACGATTTAAAATTATGAGTCCGGTCTTTTAATGTTGAGTGGTAGGGACGTTATTTAGAAAAGTATAAAGGAACAGGGTCGACATCTAGAGCAGATCCTTAATTGACCCCTTAGACTTATGTTGGGTATTCGATGTCTAAGTAATGCAATTAAATATTAGACTCTTTTAAATTTGTTGCTAATGCGATGCATGCTAGTTGACTCGATTGAATGCAAAATTTGTATGTAGCAGTTTAAAAATTTTGGCTTAGAAAATAGGTTTTTCCCTAGAGATTGCATAACATCCCCTTGACAGATCGGCACCCTCATAGGCCAGGTGGTCTGCCAGAACCCGCAGGCGGGGAGATGCCTAACAAGGTTGAGAAGGTATAATATGAATGCATGAAAAACCCTCGGCGAGTCCGAGCTTACTTCTTAGGACCGTTTAGAGTTTCTATCTTATCTTAAAAATTTTTATTTAATTAAAGTAGAAGAATTTTGACAGACCCCTAAGAGCCTAAATTCGAATTCCAGGTCAAATCAAATACGGCATGCAAGTAAAAAGACTAGAAAAAGCAGGAGTTCTAATGCGAAATCAATTAAATAAATTAATTAAATTAATCAAATTGAATGTCCATATGGCAAGTGCCACTCATTATTACATCTCAAAAATTACAATAAATTAAAGTGGCCGGGCACCACTGACTACAACCCGGATTTCTAATCCTAAATCAAATGATTTTGAGACTTGGGATTCTTCTTGTTGTCCATTTCTTCGTCTTCTCACGAACATCTCGATTCGTCGGTTCAGGATATCCAAATGGAAAGAAACTCCCCCTTGATCGGGGTGTTATCTTTCATCTTTGGATATTTGCAAAGTATCCTAATTTGAATTCCAAATGGAAGAAGACTCTCCCCTTTAGGGATGTCTTCACCTCTTTGGAATTCAAATTGGATATTTATATCCCAATCTCAAATCATTTTAAATAAATACAACCTTGACTGAATTAAATTTACATTGAGAGAAATAAGAAAATCTAGACTCGATCCTGCAAGGTTATCCTAATAATCAACAGTTGTATGTTCATTCCCAAGCAGTTATAATATAAAAATTTGGAATACATTTCTTTAGCCACACTTGGCCATGCTCTTTTTATTTAAAGGGGGTCTTAAGCGCGGCAGGTACCTGTGCAAAGAGTTATATTTTTTTATTAACTGCCCCCTTTAGTTTTCAGCTCCTTATATGAGCATGGCCACCTGCATAAGATTGCACAAATATATATATTTCGTTCCTAGCCTATGGGTAGGTCTAACGCACAATCAAACCACAGTGCAAAATATAGTAAGCAGATAAGTAAATAAACACATCAAGTCTAAACTAGCAAACAGCATGCAATGAAAACTCAAAAACCTCGGCACACAACTGCAGAAAGTAAAACACCGGCCTATCCTAAGACTAGAGTCGGTGATCCTAGCAAACCATCTAAAGTGTGTGGGGTAGGTCGTGTGGTTTTGATGTACCCTAATTAGGATTATTAGTTAAAGTTATCTAAAGTTTGATTGGTTGGAAGGTTTAAGGGATTTAAGTTTGAATTCAAATATTAATAGCTTAAGATTAATTTTAAGACTCATTTAATTATTTGTTGGATATCACCTTTGTTTCACACCGAGGCCATGAAGTTTATTTCGCCTTCCTTGGGGCTAAGTTAATAGCCTCGTAGGCCTGGGTTACCCAGTGGTACCCGATATAATTAAGTGGCTTAAGAATTAATGAATTTTATAAGAAATGTTTGGTTGCTGATTTTTAAGATTGACTTATTTAAATTTGCCATTAATTGATTCGTGGCGTTGTGCCACCAGGCTCGAGGAACCAGCCTCCTTAGGACACGTAGCCCCGCAGCCCGGAGTAGTCCAACCGATAAACCAAATTAATGTAGTTAAATTAGAAGTTTTAAAAGGTTAGATAATTAATAATTAATCTATTCTTAAGGTTTAACACCCCTTGGAATCCATTCGTGGCGTTGTGCCACCAGGCTCGAGGAACCAGCCTCCTTAGGACACTTAGCCCCGCAGCCCGGAGTAGTCCAGCCAATAAACTTCATCTTTAGGATGGTTGTTGTGTTTTAAAAGGTTTGTTGAATGTTTTAAACATTAAATTAACATTTTCTGGAATTTTAGGATGATTTTGAGATTTATGAATTTTTTGGAATATTTTAATCATTTAATTAAGGGGTTGAAAATTGACTTTTTGATTAAGTTCAAATTCTGGAATGTTAGAATTTTATTAAAATACTAGACCTTACTACGATCAGTTAGACAGTAAGTATGTTGAAATTGGATTTTTCTACATTTTATTACGAAGGTTTAAAGTTTTGAACTAGATTTGACCTAGAGTTGACCGATTTGTTGACTTTTTGAAATATTACAGATTTCTGGAATTTGCTATTTTTAATAAATATTAGACATTATTAAGAGTTGAATGCAAGTGAGTTTGTTCAATTTGGATTTTTCTGGAATTAGTTATGAAGGTTTGAAGTTTAGGTATTTATTAAATTTTTGAAATTACTTAATTAGAGGGCATTTTTGTGATTTTGCTCCAAATGAGGTCCCCACTCCTTGAAATCAGCTCCAAAGGTCAGGAATGACCTAAGGAGAGATTCCCAAGTGTTTGGGACATTTTTAGAATTTTTAATATTTTTTTAATTAATTATATTGATAAAATATTGATTTTTGATTAAAATTAAACTAAGGGCAGAATTGTTGTCAATTCAAGGGGCTTTTAATTTTCATTGATTAAGCACTTGATTCTGGTCAGTTAGAGGGGTTTTATGTATTTTTTGGATTTAAAATGAATTTATTACATTTTCTTGAAGTTTTAAGGGTTAATTAAGGGTTTAAGACTTAGAAAATTAATTATGGGCCTTAATGATTTCCAAATTCAGTGAAAATTTTCCTAATGGCTGTACATGTCACTAAGTTCAAGTGTTTGAAGTTTCAACTCAAGTAGAAGTGAATCCTAATTATTAGAAATATTCTAAATTTTCTAGTAAGGGTCCTTAATTATTGTCCTTAATGACACTAGGTTTGATGGGTTCAAATCAATGTTTTTGCTAACCCTTGAACTTAACATAAACGATATACAATCACATCAAGCAAATCCTAAATCTAGGAGAACCTAAATCTAAGTGGTGTGTGTACCTTAAGCATGCAAGATATAAAGTTAATTAACGTAGAAAAAGATATTGATTAGTGAATAGTTGGAAAATGACCATTCACTAATCTCCCCCATGATTTGTGTTCAAACATACTTAATCTAAGTTTGAAATTTCAAATGATCTTTCAAAATGCTCTCAAAGTTTAACATATATAGTTTTAAAATTAATTTTAGTATTTAGAAAATAGGTTAGTTTTAGAAATTATATGAAGTCTTACATAATTCAAAATAATTTTAAATAAATTTCTAATATAATTTTAAAATAGTTTCAAAAATGACTGTTAAAGAAATAACTTAATAGTCTAAATTGATCTAAAGAAAAGATTCAAGATTTTTTTGAAAGTTATTTAAGTTTGAATTTGATTAAATAAGATTTAAATGTTAAAAGGATTAAATAAATTATTTGAAGTATTTCAAAATATCTTAAATTAAACTTAATTTTAAATTAAAATAAATTCAAATAGTTCTATGACTTATTTAAAATATTTTGAAATTAAAGCTTTGATTTTTTGATTTTTTTTTTATTTAATATTTTCTTTAAAAAAAAAATATTTAACTTATTTGAACAATTTAAATTATTTAACTAATCTCAAATATTTTAAAATATATTAAAGTACATTTGAAGAGACTTATTATGAAATGTTCTCCATGATATGAAATAATTTCAAAATAAATTTATTTTGAAATTATTAGATCAATTGGATTTATTTTAATTAATTAAAAACTAAAATATCAAATTTTAAATGTTTTAAAACCATTTAAAATATATTAAATATTTTAAAGTAATTTTAATTTTATTTGAAAGGGATTAAAATTCTGAGAATTTGGATATTTTAAAATTAATTTTTGGATTTATAAATAATTTTTAATTAATTTTTAAAGTATCTGCAATTAAATGGTTTAAAATTTAATTTAAAACCGTTTAATTACATCCGGCGGCCGTTAGTGGGACACGTGTCGTGCCCTAGTTCGCGGGATCAAACCGCGGCGGCGGCGGGGGACACGCGGCACAACGCCACACGCTGGCTCGAAACCGCGGCGGCGCCAATGATTGGCGGCGGCGGTCTAGCGGGGTCCACGCGTTATTCACTTAACCACGTCAGCAAACCAAAACGGCCGTCGGATCCGCGCGGTGCTCATCCAACGGTAGAGATCAATTCCGCGGTTTGATCTCAGCCAAGAGAAATCAAACGGCGGACGATGAATCCCGCGGTCCAAAACCAACGGCCATGATCGAGCTGAACGGGAGTTTGATCAAACAAGTGGGGTGCGTGGCTCAGCAGTTCACGGAACGGCTCGATCTGAACCGTTGATCGAGCGATCAACGGTCCAGGAGCTGTACATCTGAGCCAAACCGAGAAAACGCCCTAGAGGGCGATTTATGGCTCGTTTGTTCGATCGGATGGATCAAAACATTTAAAATTTTGAACATAGATAGTCTATGTGAACAGAAGTCACGGGGATATATCATAAATATTAAATGTTCTTTTAATAAAATGCTAATTAAACCTAGGTGTCCTAAGCTAGGTTTAGAGTTTCACCTTGATTTAATGGACGGTTTGACCCGTTTAATGGATGGTTGAGCTTGTAGATTGTCCAAGTGAAGATCCCTCGTTGAACCCACGTTCCGAAGCTCCACGGCTCGCCTGGAATGATCCTTGGATGGATTTGGTATTGAACTCGCCGGAAGATCGTCGGCCACCGTTTTGACCGGCCGGATTTGAGTGGGGAAATGTTGGGAGATGTCTGAGGAGCTCAGTGGAACAGGGATTCAAGCTGGAGGAGCTCTAGAGGGGTGAGGGAAGGCTAGGGTTGGAATGAGGGTTCATTTGAGCCTTTTGCCCTATTCAATCCCTTCCAGATTGAATGGAGGGCTGGGATCTACTGGATGAGCCTCCAGATGAGTGCCATCTGTCCAGGGAGTTGGTGGGAGCAGCAGCCAAGGACAGCTCAAGGACATCCTATGTGGAAAGGGTGTTTTGTCTTGATTTGAGCACATGTGGAGCAACGTGGGCCTTTGGATTTAAATTTAAAGGCTAAGATTAGTCTTAGGAAGCTTCTAGGCCTTAACTAATCTGCTGGAGAGGTTTGGGCTTGAGTGGATTAGCTTAAGGGATTAAATTGACCATATTTAACCCATTTGAACATTTGTTGACCATGTTGACTAGTCAATATCCAAGTGGACTGCTGACATGGCATGTTTATAGATCAGATGAGCTGGTAGGAGGCCTTGGAGGGGGATTGAGCTAACTTGAATCAAGTAATTTAGGCACTTTAAAGGTTTATTGACCAAGCATTGACTGGTCAACTGACCTTGTTGACTGCTGATGTGGCAGTAAAGGGACCTCAAGGGTTGATTAGAATGAACCAAAGCCAAGGCCAAGTAGAGGGATAGAGACTAGATTTTGATTTTGGATTTTGCAATAGACTTAACCCAAGCTTAGAGTTGACTTGGTCAACTCTAATTAGATTTGATTGGCCAACCTCCAAAGCATGGTTAGACTATAATTAGGAGTTGATTTGAAGCTTGAAATGGATTCAATGGATTGAATGGGTTAAAATAAACCATTAAAGCCTTAAGGGAGTTTTGAGTCAACCTAGGTTGACTGGGTCAACTAGGTTGACTCAAAGGGTGGGTCTAGGCTGGACAGGATTGAAATAATATTTGAAGACTGATAGAGGTGGTTTCAGGGATTAAATGGTTCATTTGAGTCAAAAGGGCTTAATGAGCCCTTAATGGGCCCTTAATGGGCCCTTAAGCCAAAATTGGTTGACTGAATCAACCATGTGGCTCCAGGGCCTGGAAATGGGTTCAACAGGTTTGAAATGACGTTTCAAGGACAATGGAAGTGGTTCCATGGCCTGGAGAGGTCATTTGGGTCAAAACACTTATTTGAATCCTTAAAGGGTCATTTGGGTCAATTAAGTTGACTTGATCAACCAGGTTGACCCAGGGCTTAAGTATGGGTCCAACAAGTTTGGTTTGATATTTGAAACCTGCTGGAGGTGGTTGCGTTCAATTCGGAGTTCATTTAGTTTGAAATGCATGTTTGAGTCCCATAGGGGTATTTTGGTCATTTTGGGCTCATGACCACTAGGGACTGAAATGAGTCCAGAAAATTTCAGTTTATTGATCAACATGTCAGGATTAATGATCTAGAAGTGACTAGAGGCTTTGGTGAAGGCTCTAAGGTCAGAAACTTCTATGTGACAGGTCCAGTGGCATAGGCTGTAAATATTTGAAGATTTTACAGCCTTTGGATTTTGATTTAGTTTTGAGGTTAGAGACCTCAGAATGGGCTCAAATTTGGAGGGTTGCCTCCAGAGACATGTCCCATCAGTATGCAACTGACAGACTCTGAATCGGAGGTCATTTGACTGGTTTTTTAAGTGTTTGAAAATTTGTTGAAAAAGGCCTTTAGGACTTGGCCTTTTAGCATTGGATTTTGGTTTCAAATTCTAAGATCTGGGTAGATCCTAAGGTTGAGATTCTAGGAAGATCTTAGAATTTGGATTTGTGATTTAGAGTCAAGAATGGCCCAAGTGACCTCATACAAAAATGAGGTCAACAAATGGACCCCCAATATGTGTAATAGAACGAAATTCTATTGCACATATTGGCGTTGACCGAGCTTAAAGATCATGTCTAGAATTTTGATCCTAAGGGAATGGAAAGCCCATCCCTGGGGAATCAAGGTTTGGATTTATACTAGGGTAGTGCCACGGAGGGCGTACTCTACCACTAGTGGATTTAGTCCTAAAGGAAGGAAAGTCTATCCCTATAGGAAAAGGAAGTTTGGGTGATCGTATAGGCAGGAAGAATTCCTAACTATAGAGGATCAAATTTAAGTTTTGAATCTAAAGGAAAGGGTAGCCTAACCTCAGAAGATTGAATTTGGATTTGATTCTAAGGAAAGAAAAGATCTAACCCTAGAGAATTGAATTTGATGTTGGTTCTAAGGAAAGGGGAAACCTAACCCTAGATGATTGAGCGATCATATAGAAAGGAAGAAATACTGACTACAGGGGATCGAATTTGGGTTTGTTACTAGGGTAGTGCCACAAGGGGCGTACTCTACCACTAGTAGATCTAATCCTAAGGGAAGGAGGAAACCTAAACCCTAAGGAAGAGAAGGTGACTGAACTATAGTGGGGCCCAAGAGGCTTAAATCCACTACTAGTTAGTCGAGATCCTAGGAGATAGGAAGCACATGGACTCACACCTACTCCTAAAAGATCGGATTTGTATTTAAACTAGGATGGTGCCACGAGGGGCTTGCTCCATCACTAGTGGATCTAATCCTAAGGAAAGGAAGCCCTGGGACTCACACCTAACCTTAAAGAAAAGAAATGACTGGACTATGTGGGGCCCAACAGGCTTAATTCCACTTTTAGTCAGCCGAGATCCTAGGAGGTAGGAAGCACAGGGACTCACACCTACTCCCAACGGATCGAATTTGTACTGGGTATTCAATGACTAACCTAGTTAGAAAGCACTGGGACTCACATCTAACTAGGGGAACTAGCCAAGGAGATAGTCTGCCATAATCGCTAAGGATTCGGCAAGAGCTATCTAACCCAAAATTTGATTTTATATGCTAGGATGGTGCCACGAGGGGCTTGCTCCACCACTAGCAGATCTAATCCTAAGGAAAGGAAGCACAGGGACTCACACCTAACCTCAAAGAAAAGAAAGAGTGACTAGACTATGTGGGGCCCAATAGGCTTAATTCCACTTTTAGTCAGTCGAGATCCTAGGAGATAGGAAGCACAAGGACTCACACCTACTCCTAACGGATCGGATTTGTACTGGGTATTCAATGACTAACCTAGCTAGAAAGCACTGGGACTCACATCTAACTAGGGGAACTAGCCAAGGAGATAGTCTGCCAGAATCACTAAGGATTCGATAAAAGCTATCTAACCCGAAATTTGATTTTATATGCTAGGATGGTGCCACGAGGGGCTTGCTCCACCACCAGCAGATCTAAACCTAAGGGAAGGAAGCTCTGGGACTCACACCTAACCTTAAAGAAAAGAGTAGTTTTAGAATTCAAAAAGCATTAAATAAGATTGAGTCAAGTTCAGTTGGAAAACAAGTATTTTATTGATTCAAAGATCGAGCTACATCAAGCATAGTATTTCTTAAGGAAACGCCCGTTTACAGGAAGCATTGGGTGATTTCCTTTACAATCCACTAGCTGATACGAGCCTCCTTCGTAGACTGTTTCCACTACGAAGGGTCCTTCCCAAGTTGGTTCAAACTTTCCACCGAGCTTTCGATGCGCTAAGATAGGCCTCCGAAGAACCAAGACCAAGTCGCCTACTTGGAAGGTTCTAGGTCGCACTAACTTATCGTGAGCTTGAATCATTCGGGCTTTGTACAACTCTAGATTTTGCTGAGCTTGAAGACGACGTCCTTCAAGGCTTTCAAGTTCTTCCAAACGGAGTTGTGCATTTTGTTGAGTTGTAATCTGGTTCTGAATCGCAATTCTGAGCGAAGGGATTTGAACTTCGAGAGGGAGTACGGCCTCGGATCCATACACTAGTGCAAACGGTGTGGATTGAGTCGGGGTTCGATAAGTGGTCCTGTAGGCCCACAAAGCTTCCACCAACCTCTCATCCCACTGACGTTTATTATCATCAAGGGTCTTTTTGATAATTTGAACCAAAGTTTTATTGAAGGCCTCAGCCAATCCATTAGCCCGTGGGTAATAAATTGTTGAGTATCTCCAATCAATACCATGGCGATTTGCAAAATTATTGATCTTTGTAGACTTGAAAGCGGACCCATTATCGAATATGATTCTGCGCGGAACGCCAAATCTATATACGATATGGTCACGGAAAAATTTCATTACATGGTGTGATGTTACATTTCTTAATGGGACTGCTTCCGCCCATTTTGAAAAGTAATCAGTCGCTGCTAAAATGAAGCGATGACCCTTTGAAGAAGGAGGGTCGATTGGCCCAATGATATCCGTGCCCCAACTTTCGAAGGGCCACGAGGCTATCGTGGGATGCAACACGTTAGGCGGCTGATGTAAAACCACACCATGTACTTGGCATTGATGACAACACTTCGCAGTTTTCATGCAATCGTCAATCATCGTGGGCCAGTAGTATCCAAGTCTTTTGATCTTCATTTTCATCTTTGGACCCGATTGATGAGCACCGCACAGTCCAGCATGGACCTCGTTAACAATCTTCAGGGCCTCATATTTGTCTAAACAACGGAGCCACATCTGACCAAACGATCGTCGGTACAACGTATTATTGACTAGTGCGTAGGATAGGGCACGTTTCTTGATTTGGTGGGCAAGTGATTTCTCGTGAGGGAGCTTGCCTTCTTGAAGGTATTCAATTATCGGTTGTCTCCAATCTGCTTCTTCATCAACTGCTGAAGAGGTAGAAAGGACTTGGAAAATTTGTTTATTAATGTACTCCAAATCTATAGGAGACAGAACTTGACGGCCCTGCACCTCTATAGGGATGGAGTCTTCTTCTGGACAGGCAAATTCCTTTGCAAGCTTTGCGAGGGCATCCGCCGAAGAATTGCTTCCACGGGGAATCCTATACATAGTTACGATTGGAATTTGCTCGAGCAAGTGACAGGTGTACTGATGGTATTTCAGGAGTTTAGGATTCAAAACTTTATAGGTTCCTGCAATCTGGTTGATCACCAGTTGGGAATCACCAAAAATTTTAATCTCTTTAATCTCCATCAAAATTGTAAGTTCCAGGCCAGTTATCAGAGCTTCGTACTCAGCTTCATTATTCGTACGAGGTTCTGATAAGTGGTAGGAAAAGTACATCATTCCCTTGTCTGGTGTTATGAATACCAGGCCAACTCCGGCTTTCCCGGGAATAGTAGATTCAGGTGTTTTACCCCGTTGAGAGGACGCAGCACCATCAAAATACATTTCCCAGGTTTGAGTAGTGGCTTCCTCAAAACTCATGATTTGCTCATCAGGTAAATCATCATTTAGAGGAGATTCCGCTGGCAACGGGTGTGCCGCAAGGAAGTCGGCGACGGCCTGCCCTTTCACAGCACGCAGGGGAATGAAGGTGATTTCAAATTGGAGCAATATCATAGACCAACGAGCCAAACGTCCTGACAACGTAGGCCTAGTCATAAGGTATTGCAGGGGTTGAAACTAGAAATCAAGTTGATTTGATGAGAAAGCATGTAATGTCTTAGTTTTTGAGCTGCAAAGACTAAGGCGAGACAATGTTTCTCAATCGTTGGATACCGAATTTCTGTTGGTAGAAGTCTCCGACTTAGGTAGTAGAGAGCGTTCTCTTTCCCTTCGTCATTGACTTGAGCAAGGAGAGCCCCGAGAGACTCGTCAAGGGCCGCAGTGTAAAGTATTAGAGGTCTCCCCGGAATAGGGGCTGCCAAGACTGGTGGATTTGTCAGGTATTGTTTGATATTTTCAAAAGCAGATTGACATTTCCCGTCCCAAATGAATTTGGCGTCCTTTTTAGCGAGGACCGAGAATGGTTGACATCTTCCGGAAAGATTAGAAATGAATCTTCTTATATACGCTAATCTACCTTGAAGAGACCTTAGTTGAGTAAGGCTCCTAGGAGGCGGCATATTTAAGATAGCTTCGATTTTAGCAGGGTCTATTTCAATTCCACGGTGCCTTACTACGAAACCTAGAAATTTTCCTGACGTGACACCGAAGGCGCACTTCAAGGGATTCATCTTAAGGTCGTAGCGACGCAACCGCTCGAAGACGATTCTTAAGTCATAAAGATGAGCCTCTTTAACTTTACTCTTGACAACTAAATCGTCGATATAACATTCGACTTGATTGTGGATTAAGTCATCAAAGATTCGAGTCATAGCCCGCTGGTAGGTTGCACCGGCATTTTTAAGGCCAAATGGCATCACTTTATAACAAAAGATCCCTATAGGACTTCTGAATGCAGTGTTTCTCTCATCTTCTGGGGCCATCTTGATTTGATTATAACCAGACGAGCCATCCATAAAGGAGAAAACAACATGCGAGGAGGCGATGTCCACCATTAGTTCTGGAATTGGCAAAGGAAATTCATCCTTAGGACATGCCTTATTCAGGTCTCTATAGTCAACACAGACCCGGATTTGACCATTTTTCTTTCGAACGGGCACAACGCTGGCTACCCAAGAAGGATATTGCTCCTCCCGGATAAATCCGGCTTCGGCCAATTTCTTAACTTCAGAAATGACTTGTTGTTCGATCTCTAGACGCATGCGTCGTGGAGCTTGTTTGACAGGAATAGCATCATGCCGGATTCCAAGTTTATGAACTGCTATATCGGCGGACAAGCCCGGCATTTCGTCGTATGTCCAAGCGAAACAGTCCTTAAACTCGGATAGAAGTTGAATTAGATCCTTAGACTCGTCCTCACTCAACAAAGAACTTATGAACGTGGGGCGAGGGTCATCCTCTGTTCCAAGGTTAATTTCTTTAAGTTCATCAACTGTCGATTTAATTTCTTCTTCAAATTCAGGGGGTGCATCCCGAATTTGAACTTCATCTGAATCGTCTAAGGTCTCCAAACAAAATCTGTCGAGCGAATCGACGATTTCAATAGGGACACTTTCAGATTCACGATGGATGGTTATCATCAAGCAATATTCATCGTCGTCAAACGAACTGACGGTACCAAAGCCGATACCACTTGTCCAATTTTTATTGAATTTGGAATTCCAAATACTTTGGTGGTATCTAGCTTGACCCTTAGTCCATTTACTCGGAACAAAACCTTTAGAGATAAGAGCTTTAACACCAAGAGGAAAGTAGCCGAAAGGTAATTCCATTAATTCGTTGAAATCTGCCTCCTCAAGGATTACATCACCTTCGTTCCTTGAAGAGGAGGTGCCAGGGAAGAACCTCTGGACTTTCCTTACTTCTCCATCTAAGTTAGGGGAATCCTTAGTTACTAACCCTGAGACTCTGTCAGTGGACAGTGGGGTTAAGGCTAAGGATTTAACTACCCTATTAAGCTTTTCATACATACTCAATTCAGGCTCATCACTTTGAGGTTTAGAATTGTTACCCTCTTGATCACTATCCGAATCTAAAGTGAGATCAAACTTTGGAGGAAGATTGGGTTTTTTGTAGTCAAAAGCAATTCTATCACCCCTCTTTCTTGATTCTTCATCAGAACTTATTTCAAGTTCGATATACATTGGGGGATTTCTCTTTTCAACGGAAGAGCGACCTCGGCCGCGTGCTCTTTGGGCCATCCTTCCACCTCTTTGAGGTAGATTGATTGGAGGCCTAAAAACCACGCGCTCGACGTCGTCTTCACTACTAGAATCGTCTCTTTTTTGATTCTTGACTTTTTCTTTTCTCAGCTCTTGAATTGCTTTTGAACTATGATTTTCTTTCTTTTCTTCCTTAACATTGATCTCTACCTTAGATTTGACGGTGGACCCTTTGGGAACATAATATGCAGCATCCTCGTAGATCCCGATCTCGTGAATAGAGAATGGTTGCAAATCACCCCTGATTTCAAACTCAATGCCATCTCGTTGGTACTTGATGCATTGATGTAGGGTGGAAGGAACCATCCTATACTCGTGGATCCAGGGCCTACCTAGGAGCGCATTAAAGGACGTAGCCGAATCAATTATATGAAATTTCGCTTCAGTTTTTAACTCTCCTATCTCTAGAAGAAGTGTGATCGAACCTAAAGCCTTCTCGCCTTTTTCATTGAACCCGCGAAGCACTAACTTGTCGGTTGAGAGCTTGCTAGTATCAATTCTAAGGTATGCGAGAGTCTTTATGTTCATCACGTTGACCGATGCACCCGAATCAACAAGAACTCTTGATAATTTAAACTTTCCCACATTTACAGTGATGTAAAGTGGGCGATTGTGATCGGCAGTTCCAAGGAGTAGATCTTCATCGGAGAAGGTAACTCCTGGGATTTCCTTGAAGTACAAAGCTTCTTCCTCAGAAGTTGAAGCGAGTTGAGCTAAGCAAATCTCTGGGTCGAGAAGTGCTTTAATTAGAGTCTCCCTCATCTCTTTTGAAAGGACAAGGGCGTCGTAAATGCTCAACTTAGCAGGCAACTTCCTAAGGTGAGCTAAGACGTTGTAATCGACGCTTGGAACATTAACATCGGGACCCGGTGGATTTGTAGGAGAAATTGGTTGTTGAGTAGAAACTTGAATCGGATCAGTGGAAACAACTTGTTTTCCCTTTTCCTGAGGGGGAAGCCTAGGGGGTAAAACCTTGCCACCACGCAGTTGCACTTGCACGACTTCGTCGGAAGGACAAACTACGGGGAGGTCTACGCTCTCCTTAGGCGGTTGATTGTCATTTTCTGAATGAGAATCTGAATCTGAAAAGTCTATCACGACGGGACTCCCTTGAAAGTTAATTTCAGGGGTATCACCATCTGATAAGACATCAGATTCATCTTCTCCTTGAAGGGTCAAATCCGGAGAGCTGAGTTTTTGAGCTTCTTGATTGTCCTCAGCTGGCTCCGGGTTATTTTCAACGGAAGAGTCATTCAAGATTTCATTCTCAACACTAATCATCAAAACATTTGCAGAAGGATCTTTCTTTTTATTAAATTTTTGACCCTTTGCCTTTGATGGGGCAAAGTAAAAGTCAGATAACTTTAGTGGGGCTAGTGGTTTTGAGCCACCATCCACCACTTGTACACATCTCTCATCAACAAATTTCCTCTCTACAGAAAGTTCACTCTTTTCATTTTTATTTAATACAGTAGTTCCTACAACTACTGGAGAGGAAATCGTCCCAACATCCTCCTGCGATGCCTCCAGCTCAACCTCCCAGATCGGGCCCTGGGCTCTCGTCGGTAACTGTTGAGAAAGACGAAAAGATTGGTTAATCGACTTTTTAAACGCCCGGGATAGTGCTATATCCCAACCATCTTCAATGGACAAAGAAAGATTAGAATTATTACCTGAGATTGATTTGACAGATCCCTGATCCGGATTGACCAAGTATTCCTTTGGAATTATGATGTTACCTTGACGGAAGTTCCTTTCAAGCCAGTCCATGAAAACAAAGCAGTCCTCGATTGTATGGCCCAACATGCGGTGGTAAGCGCAAAAGTTGGGGTGATCCCCCATATTTGCCTCCTCCGGCTTCTTGGCCTCTGGCAATCGGAAGTCTGGCTTCTTTTGAAGACTCTTGAAAATTTTCCTTACCGATTCTCTTTTAAAGGGATAAGGACGAGCCAATCTCTCTTTAATAGTCATCGGGTAAGGTCCTCGAGTGGGTTGAGAAGTTACCTGAAACGGTGGAGGTTTCTGAATTTGTTGATTGGTAGGATTACTGGATTGAACGTTTACCGGCTTTTTCCCCTTATCGACTGCCGAAACCGTTGCTGCCCTCTTTTCAAAGGATTTCAACGGTTTACTAACCTTCTTATCTTCAGTAGAATCCTTCAAGAATGGCATTTTGGAAGCCTCTTCTTGTAGATTACTAGCTTTGTTGAGAAGCTTCTCAAGGTTTTGATCGTAAACCCCTTTAACAGAAAAGCAATAGGCCCGTGGATATTCTTTAAAAGAATCTCCACTGCATGTTGCTCTTGTAGCTGGGGTTCACACTTCATCGAGAGGTTTCGCCACCTCAAGATGTAGTCGACTAAAGACTCGCCCGGCTTTTGCTTTTCGATGACGAGATCACCAACGGTTACACGTTGTTGAGCTCCTGAGAATCTCTTTAAAAAGAGACCCTCGAGCTCTGTGAAAGTTTTTACTGAACCGTTTGGTAGATCTGCGTACCACTCAAAAGCAATACCGGACAAACTACTCACAAACTGACGAAAGAGTAGAGCATCCGACCCTCCTGCATTGCAACAGCTTGCTCGGAAATGGGCCAGATGCTGTCTTGGGTTTTCTAAGCCGCTAAAAACTTTGAAAGAAGGTGGCACAAAACCCTTAGGATAAGGAACCAAATCATATTCCTCGGGGTAGGGTCTACCCTTTGGAATAGATACAGTTCTTGTGAATGGGCTAAGGCCTCCCTTACCTGGGTCTCAATCATTTGACGGATATCCTTTTCTGGTGGAGAAGTGACTTCTGGAAGCTTGAGATTAGAATCGGCCTTCCTGCTGTGCTCGCCCGTTGTAAGTACTGTGGGCTGCAACTGCTCGGGTTTGGACTGCTGTGATTGCAAAAGCTGACCCTGCATCTGTTCAACTCTAATCATCATCTCTTCAACTTTTCTTTCAAGGTTTTTAATATACTCGTCCTTCTCTTTCAATCTGACAGAACTGTCTGAATCTGAGTCGACTGCTGCTGACTCTTCCTCCTTTCCAGAATGGTGCTTAGAAGGCTCGGCATCTTTAGCTGAAGCACGAGTTTCAACCATGTGGACATTCGCTACTGGTTCCTCGTCAACTAGCAAGTCGTCTTCATCAGGGTTGAACTCATCAACGGCCTTTTTCTTAAGGATATCTCTTATCTCTTGTACTACTTCCTCAACCGGCCTCCCATCTATGGCTTCAGTATAAATTGGCAAATATCCGTCATATTCCATCACTTGGTCATATTCTTTCACACTTAACTTATCAAAAATATCATTAATCTTAGCATCATCTTCAGTGATTTCCTCACTGACCAGTTGGTCTAGCATTTCTTGATCAGAATCTTGGGTCTTCTCCACCCCTCCGACTGTCCCGGGGTCGGTAGTCGCAAGGGTGACATCCTCAACAGGGTGAGGGACATCTGTCTTAATTGGTGATGGAGGGGCTTGAATAGCTGGGGCTCCAACATCAACGCGAACAGAGTCCTCACATCCCTGAACTGGGAGTCGAGGGAGTTCAACTGGTATCTGAATTTGAGGTTCCCTAAACTGGATTCCAATACATCTACTGAATTTCCTCCTTGCACAAGATTCTTCTGGCGACATGGGCCTCTTGCCCTTAATATCAACTGGTTGTGGCTCTCTGAAGACTTCTTTTGACTTTGCTATCACTGGGGCCAGCTTTAACAGTTTTGAAGGTGGAGTCGGAGGTCTACCACTGAAAGGGCGACTCTGGCCAGACCCAGTTAATACTATCTCCTCCGTATTTGTAGACGGGAGGCGAGGCACCCAATGGTATCCATCCACTAAGACCGACGAGACAGGTTGTTTAACGAATTTCTTGTTCTTCCTCACTGGCTGAGGAGTCAGGTTCTTAGCTTCAGACTTTTCTTCTTTAAGGACTTCTTTCTCAAGTTTGTGTGAGATCACTCCCTTCAAGTGTCTCACATACTGCTCTTTAGTTTGACCTGTTTGGGCAGCACAAGTATGGATGATATTTCTCAACATCCTGGTTTTCAAAATTTGTTTCTCCTTTGGGGTTCTCTTGACAGAATAGTCGACAGGGCTAGGCGGAGTGCTAGCTATCCGAGTAACTCTCTCCTCCCCTGCAGCAGCTGCGAGGGGATGAAAACGACTCCCTTTAAGGAGTGGAGAAGAGGCAGGGATTGGCAGCTCCTCGGCAGCCTCAAGATCAACTTTTCCCAAGGCCTTCAGCTCGGCCACCTTCTTGGTCTTGGTGATTTTCTTTCTTAATCTCCTCAGATAATTTTTCTTAGAGTTCTTACTGCCATACAGAGTTTCAGAACTAGGAGATCCTTTCTCCAGCACTCTTTTGGCCGCAGCGGCAGCTTCCAATTTCTTTGCATCTTCAAGGAATTCTTTTGGTGCATTGGCAATATCTAGCGCTGACCACAGGCTAGGAGGGGCATCATTCCCGGCTCCTATGGCTAATTGAACTATAGGCTTTTCTTCGCCCTCAACTGCAAGGTCCACCAAAGTGTTTCCATTCATCACCAGTCTAAGGGACTTAAACCCTATTCCGAATTGGATTGAATTCTCGTACACCAGCTCTTCAATCATCAAATCACGATCCATCGAGAACAGAAGTTTACCAGCCATTGCAGATGATTTGATTATCTGAGAAAGCGGGAAGAAGAAGATTTGAATTAGAAACTTGAATTTGAATTTGAAAAGAAATTTATATTTTATCATGAATATCGGGTTATAAGAGCTATAACCCGGTATAAAATGATAGAATATGGAGATTGATTTTGATTGAAAGAAGGTTAGAATTTTTTTGTTATATACATTCAACTACAAAAGGATTTTGTAGGAAAATGTATAACAACGATAGTCTGAATTTGATCTGGATAAGTTTGGAGAAGATGTTTGAATTTGAAAATGATCGAGTTTTCATCGCACATGTTTTACCATTGGAGAGTGTTATGGTGCTACATGTAACAATGAGGATTGAATTGAATTTGAAGGATGGAGATTTGAAAATTCAAAAATCCGGCAGCATTTCCCCTTATTTTGAGACTCAAGGTGTTGAATTTTCATTCAACAGGAAGGTCTACAGTTATAAGGAGAAAGTACCACAAGGTTTTCAAATACAATTGAAAGCTGAAATTGTCGAAGGCAAAACTTGCCGAGAAAATTCAAGGATATGTCGTATATGCTTCTTACAACGATCGCCGTAGGAAGGTATATAACAATAACCAATCAATTTGAGATGATCTTTTAAAGAGATGTCCAAAAATTCAAAATTTCGGCAGCATCTCCCCTTAATTTGGGACTCAAGGTGTTGAATTTTCATTCAACGGAAGGTCCACATTAATTAGGGGAGATTTGTTTGGAATTTACTTGACTCTTCCATTCTAATTAGTGAATTAAGAATGAAATGTCACAGCTTAACTCTGTTGATATAATTGAATTTTAAGACGAACCCTAAAAGTGAGTGTTATGCTTGATCGTATATATTGAATTGAAATTGCTACAATTCCGTATACAACGATACAATCATAACGATTATCTAGACGTTGGAAGGATCAAAGCTCTACTAAAAGACTAGAATTTAGATTTTGAAAATAGAGGAAATTTTCTATAAGTTATATAACTTAGCATGCCACTAGTAGCCCGAGCACGCTAGTTTCTAAAATTTATAGAAAGGTTTAGAAAGGGATAGGCTTGACTCTTTCGCTCTACCAACCAAGTTGGAGGCAAAATGTCCAAGCCTAAATTAGAGGGAGGTTTCCTACACTCACCTCTCATTACACATGTCTTAATTGAGTTGGCCACACTCACCCAAGAGAGAAATGGGAGAGGGACCAACGGAGAGAAGGGTAGTTAAGACTACCGATTCAATAAAATTTATACCGTTATTAGAGATGGAGAGTGAGACTTATCCCCAGTGGAGTCGCCAAATTTGTTTTGATTAAAAAATATATTAATATATATAGGTTTTGAAAATATATTAATTTTCTTTGGGAATATTAAATATTAAAATTTTAAATTAAACGCATCATTATGAACAGTATATCAAATCGGGAGATGATCATATCGTTCTCTAATGGGTTCATATTTTAGAATTTTAAATTCATCCAAATTATCTTAGTCAAACTCAAGGAGGAACGACATATGATCTTGAAAGATCAGGAAGACATTCAATCAATTGTTTAACAATAATAATTTGAATAAGAGATCGTTAATTTCATAATCAAAATAACGATAATAAAATAATATATCTTCCCAAAGAAAGATGATATTACCTATTATCGATTATTTTAATATGACGATAACGATCGCCATTTTTGTTTGAATTCCCAAAGATAATTAATTGAAGGTTTTTAAAAAATTGATTTTGAAAATTAGATCTGAGTTACTAAATCTCCTACGAGCGCAAGCCCTCGTAGTTAATTACATCGTAGGGGAATTGGATTTCTCCTACGAAAACTCTCGATTAAAATAGCGGTATAAGTTTTATTTAAGATTTTCAAAGATTGATATCAAAGGAGGAAAAGGGTAGGAATTTTCAAATGGGATTGGTTCAAGTTTGAGCAGTTATTTTCAGAGTCGAAGGAAGAGGAGTAGGGAGTATTTTTGAGATTCTGAAGCAATTCAGAAAACACTCCAACCTATCCTAAGCGTTGGGCTTAAATTCGATGGAAAGATATATTTAATTTAATGGTCAATTTTATTAGAAAGTTGGGACTCAATTCCCAGAAAATTGAGGTCTTATGGCCCGAGCCAGCCTCAGAACCTAAGTCTAAATTGGGTACTAAAAAAAGTGACCCGAAACCTAGCTAATGCAATGCGAATCTGGTCTTACCCCGGCCTGGATTGGGGAGCCAGCTAAACCACCTAAACGATTTAAAATTATGAGTCCGGTCTTTTAATGTTGAGTGGTAGGGACGTTATTTAGAAAAGTATAAAGGAACAGGGTCGACATCTAGAGCAGATCCTTAATTGACCCCTTAGACTTATGTTGGGTATTCGATGTCTAAGTAATGCAATTAAATATTAGACTCTTTTAAATTTGTTGCTAATGCGATGCATGCTAGTTGACTCGATTGAATGCAAAATTTGTATGTAGCAATTTAAAAATTTTGGCTTAGAAAATAGGTTTTTCCCTAGAGATTGCATAACATCCCCTTGACAGATCGGCACCCTCATAGGCCAGGTGGTCTGCCAGAACCCGCAGGCGGGGAGATGCCTAACAAGGTTGAGAAGGTATAATATGAATGCATGAAAAACCCTCGGCGAGTCCGAGCTTACTTCTTAGGACCGTTTAGAGTTTCTATCTTATCTTAAAAATTTTATTTAATTAAAGTAGAAGAATTTTGACAGACCCCTAAAAGCCTAAATTCGAATTCCAGGTCAAATCAAATACGGCATGCAAGTAAAAAGACTAGAAAAAGCAGGAGTTCTAATGCGAAATCAATTAAATAAATTAATTAAATTAATCAAATTGAATGTCCATATGGCAAGTGCCACTCATTATTACATCTCAAAAATTACAATAAATTAAAGTGGCCGGGCACCACTGACTACAACCCGGATTTCTAATCCTAAATCAAATGATTTTGAGACTTGGGATTCTTCTTGTTGTCCATTTCTTCGTCTTCTCACGAACATCTCGATTCGTCGGTTCAGGATATCCAAATGGAAAGAAACTCCCCCTTGATCGGGGTGTTATCTTTCATCTTTGGATATTTGCAAAGTATCCTAATTTGAATTCCAAATGGAAGAAGACTCTCCCCTTTAGGGATGTCTTCACCTCTTTGGAATTCAAATTGGATATTTATATCCCAATCTCAAATCATTTTAAATAAATACAACCTTGACTGAATTAAATTTACATTGAGAGAAATAAGAAAATCTAGACTCGATCCTGCAAGGTTATCCTAATAATCAACAGTTGTATGTTCATTCCCAAGCAGTTATAATATAAAAATTTGGAATACATTTCTTTAGCCACACTTGGCCATGCTCTTTTTATTTAAAGGGGGTCTTAAGCGCGGCAGGTACCTGTGCAAAGAGTTATATTTTTTTATTAACTGCCCCCTTTAGTTTTCAGCTCCTTATATGAGCATGGCCACCTGCATAAGATTGCACAAATATATATATTTCGTTCCTAGCCTATGGGTAGGTCTAACGCACAATCAAACCACAGTGCAAAATATAGTAAGCAGATAAGTAAATAAACACATCAAGTCTAAACTAGCAAACAGCATGCAATGAAAACTCAAAAACCTCGGCACACAACTGCAGAAAGTAAAACACCGGCCTATCCTAAGACTAGAGTCGGTGATCCTAGCAAACCATCTAAAGTGTGTGGGGTAGGTCGTGTGGTTTTGATGTACCCTAATTAGGATTATTAGTTAAAGTTATCTAAAGTTTGATTGGTTGGAAGGTTTAAGGGATTTAAGTTTGAATTCAAATATTAATAGCTTAAGATTAATTTTAAGACTCATTTAATTATTTGTTGGATATCACCTTTGTTTCACACCGAGGCCATGAAGTTTATTTCGCCTTCCTTGGGGCTAAGTTAATAGCCTCGTAGGCCTGGGTTACCCAGTGGTACCCGATATAATTAAGTGGCTTAAGAATTAATGAATTTTATAAGAAATGTTTGGTTGCTGATTTTTAAGATTGACTTATTTAAATTTGCCATTAATTGATTCGTGGCGTTGTGCCACCAGGCTCGAGGAACCAGCCTCCTTAGGACACGTAGCCCCGCAGCCCGGAGTAGTCCAACCGATAAACCAAATTAATGTAGTTAAATTAGAAGTTTTAAAAGGTTAGATAATTAATAATTAATCTATTCTTAAGGTTTAACACCCCTTGGAATCCATTCGTGGCGTTGTGCCACCAGGCTCGAGGAACCAGCCTCCTTAGGACACTTAGCCCCGCAGCCCGGAGTAGTCCAGCCAATAAACTTCATCTTTAGGATGGTTGTTGTGTTTTAAAAGGTTTGTTGAATGTTTTAAACATTAAATTAACATTTTCTGGAATTTTAGGATGATTTTGAGATTTATGAATTTTTTTGGAATATTTTAATCATTTAATTAAGGGGTTGAAAATTGACTTTTTGATTAAGTTCAAATTCTGGAATGTTAGAATTTTATTAAAATACTAGACCTTACTACGATCAGTTAGACAGTAAGTATGTTGAAATTGGATTTTTCTACATTTTATTACGAAGGTTTAAAGTTTTGAACTAGATTTGACCTAGAGTTGACCGATTTGTTGACTTTTTGAAATATTACAGATTTCTGGAATTTGCTATTTTTAATAAATATTAGACATTATTAAGAGTTGAATGCAAGTGAGTTTGTTCAATTTGGATTTTTCTGGAATTAGTTATGAAGGTTTGAAGTTTAGGTATTTATTAAATTTTTGAAATTACTTAATTAGAGGGCATTTTTGTGATTTTGCTCCAAATGAGGTCCCCACTCCTTGAAATCAGCTCCAAAGGTCAGGAATGACCTAAGGAGAGATTCCCAAGTGTTTGGGACATTTTTAGAATTTTTAATATTTTTTTAATTAATTATATTGATAAAATATTGATTTTTGATTAAAATTAAACTAAGGGCAGAATTGTTGTCAATTCAAGGGGCTTTTAATTTTCATTGATTAAGCACTTGATTCTGGTCAGTTAGAGGGGTTTTATGTATTTTTTGGATTTAAAATGAATTTATTACATTTTCTTGAAGTTTTAAGGGTTAATTAAGGGTTTAAGACTTAGAAAATTAATTATGGGCCTTAATGATTTCCAAATTCAGTGAAAATTTTCCTAATGGCTGTACATGTCACTAAGTTCAAGTGTTTGAAGTTTCAACTCAAGTAGAAGTGAATCCTAATTATTAGAAATATTCTAAATTTTCTAGTAAGGGTCCTTAATTATTGTCCTTAATGACACTAGGTTTGATGGGTTCAAATCAATGTTTTTGCTAACCCTTGAACTTAACATAAACGATATACAATCACATCAAGCAAATCCTAAATCTAGGAGAACCTAAATCTAAGTGGTGTGTGTACCTTAAGCATGCAAGATATAAAGTTAATTAACGTAGAAAAAGATATTGATTAGTGAATAGTTGGAAAATGACCATTCACTAATCTCCCCCATGATTTGTGTTCAAACATACTTAATCTAAGTTTGAAATTTCAAATGATCTTTCAAAATGCTCTCAAAGTTTAACATATATAGTTTTAAAATTAATTTTAGTATTTAGAAAATAGGTTAGTTTTAGAAATTATATGAAGTCTTACATAATTCAAAATAATTTTAAATAAATTTCTAATATAATTTTAAAATAGTTTCAAAAATGACTGTTAAAGAAATAACTTAATAGTCTAAATTGATCTAAAGAAAAGATTCAAGATTTTTTTGAAAGTTATTTAAGTTTGAATTTGATTAAATAAGATTTAAATGTTAAAAGGATTAAATAAATTATTTGAAGTATTTCAAAATATCTTAAATTAAACTTAATTTTAAATTAAAATAAATTCAAATAGTTCTATGACTTATTTAAAATATTTTGAAATTAAAGCTTTGATTTTTTGATTTTTTTTTTATTTAATATTTTCTTTAAAAAAAAATATTTAACTTATTTGAACAATTTAAATTATTTAACTAATCTCAAATATTTTAAAATATATTAAAGTACATTTGAAGAGACTTATTATGAAATGTTCTCCATGATATGAAATAATTTCAAAATAAATTTATTTTGAAATTATTAGATCAATTGGATTTATTTTAATTAATTAAAAACTAAAATATCAAATTTTAAATGTTTTAAAACCATTTAAAATATATTAAATATTTTAAAGTAATTTTAATTTTATTTGAAAGGGATTAAAATTCTGAGAATTTGGATATTTTAAAATTAATTTTTGGATTTATAAATAATTTTTAATTAATTTTTAAAGTATCTGCAATTAAATGGTTTAAAATTTAATTTAAAACCGTTTAATTACATCCGGCGGCCGTTAGTGGGACACGTGTCGTGCCCTAGTTCGCGGGATCAAACCGCGGCGGCGGCGGGGGACACGCGGCACAACGCCACACGCTGGCTCGAAACCGCGGCGGCGCCAATGATTGGCGGCGGCGGTCTAGCGGGGTCCACGCGTTATTCACTTAACCACGTCAGCAAACCAAAACGGCCGTCGGATCCGCGCGGTGCTCATCCAACGGTAGAGATCAATTCCGCGGTTTGATCTCAGCCAAGAGAAATCAAACGGCGGACGATGAATCCCGCGGTCCAAAACCAACGGCCATGATCGAGCTGAACGGGAGTTTGATCAAACAAGTGGGGTGCGTGGCTCAGCAGTTCACGGAACGGCTCGATCTGAACCGTTGATCGAGCGATCAACGGTCCAGGAGCTGTACATCTGAGCCAAACCGAGAAAACGCCCTAGAGGGCGATTTATGGCTCGTTTGTTCGATCGGATGGATCAAAACATTTAAAATTTTGAACATAGATAGTCTATGTGAACAGAAGTCACGGGGATATATCATAAATATTAAATGTTCTTTTAATAAAATGCTAATTAAACCTAGGTGTCCTAAGCTAGGTTTAGAGTTTCACCTTGATTTAATGGACGGTTTGACCCGTTTAATGGATGGTTGAGCTTGTAGATTGTCCAAGTGAAGATCCCTCGTTGAACCCACGTTCCGAAGCTCCACGGCTCGCCTGGAATGATCCTTGGATGGATTTGGTATTGAACTCGCCGGAAGATCGTCGGCCACCGTTTTGACCGGCCGGATTTGAGTGGGGAAATGTTGGGAGATGTCTGAGGAGCTCAGTGGAACAGGGATTCAAGCTGGAGGAGCTCTAGAGGGGTGAGGGAAGGCTAGGGTTGGAATGAGGGTTCATTTGAGCCTTTTGCCCTATTCAATCCCTTCCAGATTGAATGGAGGGCTGGGATCTACTGGATGAGCCTCCAGATGAGTGCCATCTGTCCAGGGAGTTGGTGGGAGCAGCAGCCAAGGACAGCTCAAGGACATCCTATGTGGAAAGGGTGTTTTGTCTTGATTTGAGCACATGTGGAGCAACGTGGGCCTTTGGATTTAAATTTAAAGGCTAAGATTAGTCTTAGGAAGCTTCTAGGCCTTAACTAATCTGCTGGAGAGGTTTGGGCTTGAGTGGATTAGCTTAAGGGATTAAATTGACCATATTTAACCCATTTGAACATTTGTTGACCATGTTGACTAGTCAATATCCAAGTGGACTGCTGACATGGCATGTTTATAGATCAGATGAGCTGGTAGGAGGCCTTGGAGGGGGATTGAGCTAACTTGAATCAAGTAATTTAGGCACTTTAAAGGTTTATTGACCAAGCATTGACTGGTCAACTGACCTTGTTGACTGCTGATGTGGCAGTAAAGGGACCTCAAGGGTTGATTAGAATGAACCAAAGCCAAGGCCAAGTAGAGGGATAGAGACTAGATTTTGATTTTGGATTTTGCAATAGACTTAACCCAAGCTTAGAGTTGACTTGGTCAACTCTAATTAGATTTGATTGGCCAACCTCCAAAGCATGGTTAGACTATAATTAGGAGTTGATTTGAAGCTTGAAATGGATTCAATGGATTGAATGGGTTAAAATAAACCATTAAAGCCTTAAGGGAGTTTTGAGTCAACCTAGGTTGACTGGGTCAACTAGGTTGACTCAAAGGGTGGGTCTAGGCTGGACAGGATTGAAATAATATTTGAAGACTGATAGAGGTGGTTTCAGGGATTAAATGGTTCATTTGAGTCAAAAGGGCTTAATGAGCCCTTAATGGGCCCTTAATGGGCCCTTAAGCCAAAATTGGTTGACTGAATCAACCATGTGGCTCCAGGGCCTGGAAATGGGTTCAACAGGTTTGAAATGACGTTTCAAGGACAATGGAAGTGGTTCCATGGCCTGGAGAGGTCATTTGGGTCAAAACACTTATTTGAATCCTTAAAGGGTCATTTGGGTCAATTAAGTTGACTTGATCAACCAGGTTGACCCAGGGCTTAAGTATGGGTCCAACAAGTTTGGTTTGATATTTGAAACCTGCTGGAGGTGGTTGCGTTCAATTCGGAGTTCATTTAGTTTGAAATGCATGTTTGAGTCCCATAGGGGTATTTTGGTCATTTTGGGCTCATGACCACTAGGGACTGAAATGAGTCCAGAAAATTTCAGTTTATTGATCAACATGTCAGGATTAATGGTCTAGAAGTGACTAGAGGCTTTGGTGAAGGCTCTAAGGTCAGAAACTTCTATGTGACAGGTCCAGTGGCATAGGCTGTAAATATTTGAAGATTTTACAGCCTTTGGATTTTGATTTAGTTTTGAGGTTAGAGACCTCAGAATGGGCTCAAATTTGGAGGGTTGCCTCCAGAGACATGTCCCATCAGTATGCAACTGACAGACTCTGAATCGGAGGTCATTTGACTGGTTTTTTAAGTGTTTGAAAATTTGCTGAAAAAGGCCTTTAGGACTTGGCCTTTTAGCATTGGATTTTGGTTTCAAATTCTAAGATCTGGGTAGATCCTAAGGTTGAGATTCTAGGAAGATCTTAGAATTTGGATTTGTGATTTAGAGTCAAGAATGGCCCAAGTGACCTCATACAAAAATGAGGTCAACAGGCACCTGAAGATGAAAAGCATACATCTTTCAGGACTCCTATTGATATATTCTGTTACATAATTATGCCCTTTGGCTTGAAGAATGCGGGAGCTACATACCAAAGAGCCACGACACATATATTTGATGAGCTTATCCACTAAAAAGTTGATTTCTATGTGGATGATCTTGTTGTGAAAAATATAGATAAAAAAGATCACCTCGAAGATTTGAGAATTATATTTGAAAGAATTAGAAAATTCAATCTCAAATTGAATCCACTTAAGTATGCTTTTGGAGTTTCTTCAGAAAAATTTCTTAGCTACGTTGTACAACATAGAGGAATTGAGGTTGATCCAAACAAAGTCAAAGCAATCATAGAAATGCCGCCTTTAAAAAGTCTCCATCAACTTCGTTCTTTACAAGGACAACTTGCATTTATACGGTGGTTTATCTCAAATTTATCAGGAAAATGTTAACTATTTACAAAGCTGATGAAAAAAGATGTACATTTTAAATAGGATAACCAGCAATTCTGTGTTCCACGCAAGTAGAGGGGTCATCAAATTCAAGCTAGCAGGACATAACTTCAGTTATTCCTCACTCTCCCCAATAAATTATTCCTGAAAATCAAAACAATAAACATCAAATATTTACAGAAAGAAAATTTGATAGAGCCACTGAGTTTTGGATTGAATGCCTAGAAGTTGAAGAGCAAAATGGCTGGAGACAGCCTTTCATCGACTACTTCACAAAAAATAAACTTTTATTAAATAAATCATTAGCTAGATAGATCAAGAAAAGAGCATTACGATATGTGTTTGTCAACAATACGCTATATCGAAGGTCATTTGAATAAATGTGGCTACGATGTTTACGAAAAGATGAATCTGATAAAGTTATTTCTGAAGTTCATGAAGGACTATGCGGTGCACATCAATCAGGTCCTAAAATGGCCATTAAAGTTAAAAGAATGGGTTATTACTAGCCAACAATGGTAAAGGATTGCACAAATCATACAGATATATGTCATGAATGCCAAATTCATGGCAATATTATACATCAACCTTCAAATCCTTTATATCCCACAATAGCATCCTTGCCATTTGAATGTTGGGGGACAGATGTAATAGAGCCCATTGATCCACCATAATCTGCTGGACATCGCTTTATATTAGCGACAATAGACTATTTTTTTAAATGGTCTGATGTAGTTCCATTCAAAAAAGTCACTGCTCATCATGTGATCAACTTCTTTACTCATAATGTTGTCTACAGATTTGATGTTTCGCAGTGTATAATCTCAGACAATGATCCAACTTTCAAAAGTACCAAGATTTATAAGTTCATTGAACGACATAAAATCGATTGGCGATATTCATCGATCTATAATCCAAGGGAAAATGGATTGGTAGAAGCCTTCAACAAAATGCTCGTAAAGCTGCTCAAGAAAATCATCACTAAAAATAAAAGAGAATGGCATACTAAGATGATAGAAGCATTATGAGCATATCGTACTACTTACAAGACACCAACAAAAGCAACTCCTTATGCATTGGTGTTTGGAGCTGAAGCTGTGCTGCCACTTGAAGTTAAACTACTGTCACTTCGGGTAGCTATTTAGTACGATCTTACCGAAGAACAAAATGCTAGCCTGCGAATGGAAGAGCTTGATGCACTGGATGAAGTCCGACTCCAAGCTCAACAAAATTTAAAAATTTATCGAGCAAGGATGGTGAAATCTTTTAACCGTATGGTATGCCCTCAAGCATTTCAAGAAGGCAAATTAGTCATGATGCTGAGAAGGCCCATTATCCCACACCGAAGGATTGGTGGTAAATTTGAACCAAATTGGGAAGGACCTTTTATCATCGAGAATATGTACTAGGGAGGAGCTTATCAACTCATCGATTTGGAAGGTTGACGACCTATGCCCCGATCAATAGGAGATATTTGAAGAAGTACTATTCTTAGAAAAGCAAGCTAAAGATTATTCCCCTGCAAAGAAAGAAAATATTTTTAAGATATCTTAGAAATGTTCCCACAAGATGGGGCATTTTTAAGTTTAAAAATGCCAAAAATTTGATGACAGATAAAATTTCCCTTTAAGGCATGGGGCATTTTAAATATTTATTTGGGTTATCGTTGATCCCAAATAAATATTTAAAATTATTTATGAAGCTATAACTGCATAAATACAGGGCAAAAACTAGTGCCTTCAAGCAATCAAATGTACGATCATTAAAAATATTGAAGATTCTTCTTCAAATTTGCCAAGATTTTGAAGTTCAGAATGAGGAGATATTTTTATCTGACAATCTCAACAAATCAAATTTAACAAGTATGAACTGTTCTAGTACAAGTCCAGTGCTCAAACAGATATGATATCAGTCTTAACAAGTCTATATGCGGCCGAGTCACTGATAGCTTTATCTACTCAACAAGTCATGATAAGATGCCGTAGTAGGAAAGCGCCTATTTTGTTAGCCCAATGACAAATACTACTAAGCTTAATGTTTGTCAAATTTAACAAATTAAGGCAGCTCAAATTTTGAATATTTCCTCAACTAACAAATAGATTGAGGCAAAATTCAGAAGAAAAATCTCAATCAAGTCAAAGACACTAAGCCACAATAAAAACTCCCATCAAATTTAGAAGCATTATCCTTCAATAAATCTATCAAGTACAAAACTAAGATCGAAGGAGCTTCACTTCTTGAACATGTCTGACAAAGCACGAAGCTTAGGACCGAAGAAAATTATCCCACAATTCTTATAAAGCCATAGGCCGATTAAAGAGAATATTGTTATCGTCAAAGTCCATCATGCATATTGCCCTAGACTGATAACTATTTGCCACAGACCTAATATAATTTTAAAGTGTATAGGTTACTGATATAGATTCTTCATCAAACACAGGAAAGCACAAACCTAGAGTAAAAGAAATGTTAATTCCTGACAAATCGGGAAGATAAATTAGGGATATCTAAAAGACCCTCTATGTGACATCTAAAATTTAACTTTAGAGATCCGTAGAGTCAACCAGTTTACAACAAACATGATCTGCTATAGAACACATATCATATTTGTTGGGGGCGTTTGTTGACTATAACTACTGCGTACGACCAGCTCTGAATCGGACATAACGATTCGCCCACCGACATACTCACGACACAACTGCTCAAACCGACTCCCTCTCATGATACAAAAATAAAATCTCCTCTCATTCGGTTCTAATGCACATGCATACACATACGCTCTCATA
Organism: Dendrobium nobile; assembly: GCA_022539455.1. NCBI lineage: Eukaryota > Viridiplantae > Streptophyta > Magnoliopsida > Asparagales > Orchidaceae > Dendrobium > Dendrobium nobile. Next base: position 2,535,456 of record CM039727.1, read on the forward strand.
ACTGAAAGAAATCACAAGAGAGAAAGGGTTTTGCGACTTACCTCTTCTTCTGATGTCGATCTAGCGAATCCTCTACCCTAGTCGACTGCCGTCGACGCTCGAAGTCTTCTGATCGACCGTCTAAAGCCATCAAACCAGTGATTTGCTGCACTCTACCATACGTCACGCCGGCCACCTCTTCACTGTCTCTACACAAGCATCACGCCGCAGTGCACAAAGCCGACCCATCGGCCAACCTGCCTTCGGCCTGACGAAACCCCGGCCAGCCCGCCTCCGCCGATTGCCGAGCCCGTCGCCGTCTCCGACCCGAGCTTCTCCCGTGCGTGTCGCCCTCCCTAGCCCGATCGGGTTCTCTGCCCTAACCCGATAATGGGCTCCCTCTTTCTCTATATATTATATAATATAAGTTATATTATTATAATATAATATATATATAATGTTAAGTTATATATTATATATATATAATATCTTATATACATATATAATATTATATAATATATTAAATTATATATTATTAATAAAATAAGAATTTATATGTAATGAAATAAAAGAAAAGAGAGAGAGAGAGAGAGAACAGTGGAGAAAAATAATTTTTAATAGGTGTTGAAGACCCCGGCCGTCGTACCTTAGGTCCGATTGGGATGGTTTGAAATTGAAGACCAGCGCAGTTGAATTTTAATTCGGGCAGATGGTTTTAAATTTTGAAGACACCAGGCCGTCGTATCTTAGATCCGTCCGGGATGGTTCCAAATTGAAGACCTCACGCAATCGATCTTAGATCATAGTGAGATGGTTTAAATTCGAAGCCCCTACGCCATTGACCTTAGGTCCGAGTAGGAAGAATTATGGCAGTGCCGTCCCGATTTCTCCCTCGGTGGAGAAGAGACGCCGGGAGGCTGCAGAAATTTTCAATGAATAATAGGGGACTTGGACAGAAAATTGAAAAATTGATTTGAACAAAATTCGAACATAAAATCAATTTTAAATTAAAATTCGATCAAATGATATTGAACTTGGACTCAAACTTGAACTCGAACCATATTTGCACTCAACATGACTATAAAAACTTGAACTTCAATAAGCCACTTGAAATCGAATTTAAACTAAAATATAAAGAACTTAACTTGAATGATCAAAACCATCATACACATTCAACTATCCTTGAAGATAATGGATTTGTAATTATAATTTGCTTGCAAGAAACAAAAGTTTCTTTTGGGAATATAGTTTGACTACAAAGCCATAGTATGGGAGTTCTTTGGACCTTGATAGACCTCTTTCAACATTGAATATAATATGTCCTTAAATAACAATTGAGGAAACACTTTGAAATGTAAATCTCCGATCGACGATAACACTAGTGATATCTATAAATATGTATAAACCTAGTGCAATGAATGCTACAATTCACCTTTGTGCAGGAATAGAAAATTCGTAGTACCCCCAACAACTAGTCTACAAGCAAGGACAAGGAGCTTGTATCAAATAAATCAATCTATTCATGGGAGAGAATAGGGGAACTTATAGCAAGCAAGATAATTCTCCTACGAATATTAGCATGATCTCCTAATACCCATTGAACAAGCATTCGCTGTGAACTATGTTGAGTGGGATAATAACAAAAAAGGGATGTCTTTTATGTGTTACAAATGAAACCTAATTTAGATCAACGTCACTGGATTCGCAACATGTGTGCAAGCGGACAGAAGGCGTTCGTTGCCCCTTAAATGAAATCTCGGGCATTTTTCTAAATAAAATCACTTGGTAAAATGGATCATATTTAAATATTTTAAAATGCCCTTATGTATTAAATATGATCTCTTAAACTAAATATATCCCTGCATGTGCTCTGGTCAACATATTAAAAGTATAAATACTAATGACCGAGAATGCTGCGCAGGGTCAAATGTTACAACCCGCATGTTCTCCAATCGTCATATCTAAGTCTCAAATCCAACGATTCGAGAATGCTGCGCGAGTCTAATATTCAAGTTTCATCCTCCTCCTCGAAAGGACTTGAGTCGACACGACTTGAATTGCAAAATGCCTCCCAATATTCTACGAAAATACAAGTGACTTTGAAGTCACCCTATTGACCTCATTTTTGTATGAGGTATCTAATGAGATCCTAAACCCAAATCAAACTCAAGTCAATGCAAATCCCAGTCAATTCCAGACCCAGATTTCAAGGCTAAAGGCCCAAGTCCTGAAAGCCTTTTCCAATGAATTTTCAAATACTTCAAACCCAGTCAAATGGACTCTGATTCAGGCTCTATCAGTTTCATATTGATGGGATATGTCTCTAGATTCAACCCTCCAAATTTGAGCCCATTCTGAGGTCTCTAACCCCAGAAACTAAATTGAATTCCAAAGGCTGTAAAACCTTCAAATATTTACATCCTATGCCACTAAGCCTGTCACCTAGAAGATTTTGACCTTAAAATTTTCTCCAAAGCATGGAATCACTTCCAGACCATAAATCCTGATATGTTGATCAATAAACTGCATTTTTTTTGGACTCATTTCAGACCCTAGTGGTCATGAGCCCAAAATGACCAAAATACCCCTATGGGGCTAAAACAGTGATTTCAAACCAAATGAACTTCAAATTGAATGCAACCACATCCAACAAGTTTCAAATGTCAAACCAAACATGTTGGACCCATTCCTAACCCTTGGGTCAACCTGGTTGACCAAGTCAACAGGTTTGACCCAAGAGGCCCTTTAAGGGTCCGAATAGGTGTTTTGAACCAAAAGACCTCCCTAGACCCTGAAACCACATCCAATAGACTCAAAATGACATTTCAAATCTGTTGAACCCATTTCCAAACCCTGAACCCACCTGGTTGAACAAGTCAACCAATTTTGACTCAAAGGCCCATTAAAGGCCCAATAAGCTTTTGTGACTCAAATGACCCATCTAAACCTTGAAATGACCCAAATAACACTCAGCCACACTCCCATGTGCCACCCATGCATCCAAGTTGATTGTTGACCAGTCAAACTAGTCAACAAAGCATTAAAACCTCTTGAAGTGGTTAGATCATCCCATAGGGGTAAATCCACTCCATTTAAAATTCTTCCAACAAATCAAGGCATCCCCACATGCTAACTCACTATCCCATGTGTCATGTTGATTGGTCAAACAGTCAACATGATCACTAGGAGAGGTCAAAAAAGGTTAAATCACCACTCAAGCTCAATACTCTTCACTTAAACTCCTTCAAACTCATTCTTCCAGTCCTTAATACTCCCCTCAATGCCACCTTGGCAGTCAAAGTGGCATTGGACTGGTCAAACAGTCAACGAATGGTCAAGCGACCCTTTAAAATGGTCATATCTGGTCAACTCGACTCTCCAGCTTGAACCAAACCTGTCTAGTCTCTGGAATCGACTCCAAAACCTTCCAGGAGGTTAACCCAACCCAACCCAACGCCTAACGTGTCCTCCAGCTCAGCCCTAACAACTCATGGTCCCCCCATGCATCTGGAAAGGACAATCCATCCTTCCCACCTGAGTTGCTCGTTCTCTGGCACTATAGCAGCCAGAGACACGTGTCCATCATCCTAGGAGCTCCCTCAGTTGATACTAGCCCTTGGTTTTGGCTCCAAACGACTTAATAGGGTGTAAAAGAAGGGAATCATGGATTAGGCTCTAGTTCTCATCTCATTCATGGACAGAGCAAACTAGTATTTTGTTTTGCTTCCTGGAGCTCCTCTCAACCTTCCATGATCTTTTCCCGGCGTTTGGAGCTTTCTAGAGACCGGATCGACGTTGAGCCGAGCCCAAGTTTGCCTCAAGCTTCTGGACTTCATTTCTAGTGATTCTCTAAGCTCAAAGTCTAAAGGAGATCAACACGTGGATAATCTACAAGTTCATTCGTGATTAAAACATAAAAATCTGTCAATCCTAGCTCGGTATATCCTAAACCCTAGGCGTTTACATAGGTTTATAAATAACCCACTAAGCATTGCATCAAATGATTTAAGAATACTTCCCCATCATTCTTCATGCTCTGTTGAGTCTCTGTTTAAAAGTTCAAAGCATTTGGGTGGGTATTTTGCGAAAACGAGATCAAAAACGAGCTTAGGGCTCTCGGTTTTTGGCTGGAGGAGGAAGACAACATCCCAGCCATTAGATCTAGTCTTTTTTTAATCTACGGATGAGATTAAACCATCCCGTGTTTGATTTCATTTATGTAAAATCAGCGGGATGTTTAGATCTCTGTCCGAAAAGGTCTAGGACGTCTGTTCAAACCAGACCGTTCGATCATTTTGATCGAACTTAATCCAGTGGATCTGATCTCGACTGTTAGATTCGAACCGCGGTAGATCCGACGGCCCTAATTACTGCCGTGCTGGTTAAGTGGCGAGTCCCACTTGACCGCCACCGTCCGCGTGGCCATTCCCGTATCCGCCGTTGTTGGTGGAATTTTGAAAAAAGGTTTTAAAATATATTAATTTTCTTTGGAAATTTTAAAATTGAGATTTAATTCTAATTCTAAAGTCGAATCAACCTGTTAAAGAAATTATATCACCCCGAACGATGAAAATAAAATTTCATAACAGTGTTCAGACTTAGAATTGTGAAACTCATCTTGAATATCATGACCGGATTCTAAAGAGAACTTCGTATGGCCCCGAGGGAAGGCCAAGTTGCATTGCTTATTACAAAGTTGCCTTGCTTATTACAAATCAGAATTTTACAGAAAGTAAAGTGGACGGGCACCACTGACAACAACCCAGATTCTAAACCTAATAATGACGCAAGTCGTTTTGAGTGGGATACTCTCAGTCTTTAAGTCTTCAGTCTTGTTCTTCTTTAGGCTCCTTTTCTTCAAGCTCTTTGGATTCTACGTAGTAGACTACCCAAATGGATAAGAGGGCACTTCCTTTAAGGGGAAGGCCACTCTTTCCTCTTTGGGTAGGGAAGAAGTGTGATCCAAATTTGGATTTCCAAATAGAAATGGCTACTCCCCTAAGGGGTGTCCTTTTCTCTTTAGAGTCCAAGCTTTGGACCTATGTATCCCAACTCAAAACTAACTTTCACAACACTTGATAATTACACAAATTACATTTGTATGAAAATAAAAAATTCTAGACTCTCCTGCAAGGTTATCTTAAGCAGTTAATAAATAAGAAGTAGTTATTCCCAAGCAGTTATATATATGCAGAAAAGTAAGTAAACACACTGGCCACGCTTTTTTTTTATTTGGGGGCTTTAGCAGCTGAAGTACCTGTGCAAGCATTTATCATAATTGATTTTTTTTTATTAACTTAGCCCCCCTTTTATTGCCCTGCATGAGCGTGGCCACCTACAGAAAACTGTGTGAACATTCAGATCGTACCTAACCTAAGGATAACCTAGTCGCCAAACACATCAATCATCCACAGAGTGCAATAAAAAGTAAACATACACATCAAAGCAATTTCATCCACAACATGCAGTGAAAACTACAAAAAATCCGGCACATAGCAGTAAAGTAAACACCGGCCTAACCTAGATCTAGAGTTGGTTATCCTAGCAAACCATCTAAAGTATGTGTAAAAGGTCGTGTGGCAGGGGTAGATCCTAAGGTGGGTGATTAGTTAAAATTATCTAGAAAAGTTCTGAATTTGTTAAGGCTTAAAAGGGGATTTAGATTAAAGTTTAAGTATTAATAGATTAAAAATTTTAATTAAACATATTTTACAAGTTAATTGATTACTACCTTTTTTTCACACTGAGGCCGTGAAGTTTATTTCACCTTCCTTGGGGCTAAGCTAATAGCCTCGTAGGCCTGGGTTACCCAGTAGTAATCGGGGTTAATTAAGTTACTTTAGGTTTGTTAGAATTAAGAGGCATAAATTAATATTAAGGGGAATTGTTTACTGATTTTAATGGGTTGGTTAAGAATTTTATTAATCTATTAAGAAAATTCTTGAGTTTGGGGGGGGGAATTAATAGATTTTGAAGGTTATCCGGATATGTCGACTAAGGGGTCAAAACTTGACTTTTAAAATTAGAGGGAAAATTAAAGATTTCAGATTTTTATAAATAGTAGACCTTATTATGAGTTGTTAGACAGGTGGTACATTCAATTTGGAGTTTTCTATGAAAAGTTATGATTTTTAGAAGTTTTGACCCGGTTTTGACTTAGAGTTGACCAAAATGTTGACTTTTTGACTTTGACCAGATTTTGGGGGTTTGAAATTTTTTGAAAATACTAAATTTTAATTAGATTCATTAGCCACTGAATTTGATTGATTTTGAATTTTATATAATTATTTATGAATTTTGGAAGTTTGGGTATTTATTGGAATTATTAAATTATTTCAATTAAGGGTCATTCTAAATATTTGAATCTAAATGGATCTCAAATTTCTTGAAATCAACTCCAAAGGTCAGAAATGATCTAAGGAGAGATCAGCAAGTGTTTAAAGATTTTTTTGGGATTTTTAATAATTATTAAATAATTAATGTTGATTAAACATTGATTTTAACTTAAAATTAAATTAAGATAGATTTAAAAAACAAATCAAAGAGATTTCAATTTTCACTGATTAAGGGATCAATTGAGGTCAATTAGAAGTATTTTAGGGAATTTTAGGAATTAAAATTAATTTATTAGAATTTTATTAAAGTTAAAGGCCAATTCTAAGGAGGAATACTATGGTTCCTATTTGGTGAACCAAATGATCTCCAAACCTAATGAAATTTGGACCATGGCATCACCTGATCCCAAGGCCTAAACTCACCAAATTTGGACTCAAGTGGAATACCCTAAGGTGACTAACCAAGCCACCTAAGGTGAACTCTAAGTCACCTTCAAAAATTCTTAGGGAGCTATCCTAAGCTTGGGTTGGGGTAAAATCAATGGCCCTAAACTCCCTATACTACACATCATCAGCACACACAAAATCACAACCTAAATCGCATTGGAAAGGCTTGAATCCTATTTTGAATTTAAGGGTTAACCCATGACCCTTAAACTCAAAATTAGGGAAGAATGCCCTTGAACATCTCCAACAGAGGAGATAAAATTTGGACATGTCAGGAACATGCTCAAATTCAATCTCCCAAAATTCCAGGCCTGGGGGAATTCAATTTAAATAATAATTGTAATAATTAAAATAACACCATAACTGAAATTAAACTTAATTCAGATGCAACCAAGGCCTGGGACCATAGGGCTTTTATAGATCTCCCTGAGACCTTTCCAATGAGCTTAAGAACACCTAATTTGGTCAAGTGTGCATGGAGATATGAATTTTTGAAAATCTTATGAATTTTTTGGAATTTTTAATCCGGCCATTACACAGTCAGCCGCGCTTTACACGCGGCGCATCACGATTGGCGGGGCAATCATTGGCGCTGACCACGTAACGGTTGGATTAACCGTAGCCGTCGGATGGAGGATCGAACAGCTACGATTAACGGCGCTCCGGAACCGCGGGATCTAATCCAAACCGTTGATCCGAATCAATGGTCAGGATTACGTCTTCAACCTCCCGCTCGAACCCGAGACCGTGAAGCTTCTCCAGCATGATCCGGGCGATCCCACCGGCGAAATTTGATGAAATTTCACAGGAAGGATCAGGATAGTGGAAACCTTCAATCCAACGGTGGAAATCCGTTGAGGTGAAGGTTTCCTTCACACTTGACCGGACTACCTAGCTAGGGAGCTCGAGATGGAGGGATTACCGCAGAGACAGTCTCAACGAATGAGCTGCTCTATCAGGAAGCTTCAGGAGGTGATGGTGATCAGACTTCCTTCAAACATCGGGCCTGGAGGACGGCCGGAGGTACGACTTTGAGCGGGAGGCCATGAGCTTTCGCCGGAGTTCGCTCGAACGGGTGGACGGGACGGTCTGGGAAGCTGGGGGAAGACGCTGGGAGGTCGAAAGAGCTCTGGGAGAAATTCAAAATCGTCTGGGATCGAATGGCGAGGTCTGGGGAACTCTACACTATTCAGCCATCTCCCGCGAGCTTGGACGGCCGTGATTGAGCTGGAGGGGCTCTGGATGGACGCCAGGTGGAAGGGGACATCATCCCAGAGGGCTCGTGAGCCTCAAGTCGGCGAGCCACAGCCTTTGGAAGGCTTTGGGTCAGGAAAGGCTGGGGGGGACCACCGAAGCTCATTTTCCATTGGCTCCGACCGCCGCCGGCCGGGGTTTGGGTCGGGTTGACCTAGGGAGACCGATGGGGATGTGCTGAAGTCGAGAGTGAGCTCAATTGGGCCTGGGGAGGCTCAATTCGATCTGGTGGCTCGATTAAACCCAAACCTGCTCGGTTCGGGATGAATTGAGCTCGACCCATGTCAGGTCAGACCCTGGGCCTGATGTGGGAGGAAGGTCTGGGTTTGGTGCACCCAATGCAGGTGAGAATTTGGTTCAATTTGATCTAGATTTTAAAATGGCTCGGATTGATCCGAATCTGCTTGGTTCGGGACAGTTTGGGCTCAACCCAGGTTAGGCCAGACCATGGGCTTGATATGGGAGGTGGGTCTGAGTTTGGTGCACCCAATGCAAGTGGTAATTGGGTTCAATTTGATCATGGTTCAAAAATGGCTTGGGTCTATATGGTTTTGGCTACTTTGAGTTAGCCTAAAACCTGACCCAAGTTAGCCCATGGCCTGAGCTGGCTGGAGGAGGTGTGTTGGACCTAGGGCCACCTATTAGGGGTGTTGATCAGGTTCAATTTGACTTAGGTCAAGAATTGGCTCAATCCCAAGTGGTTTTGGGCACTTTGGGTTAGCCTAACTCTTGACCCAAGTGAGCCCAAGGGCTGGGCTGGTCAAGGGAGGTGCATTGGGTCAAGGGGAACCCAATAGAAGTGTTGGTCAAGTTCAATTTCACTTAGGTCAAGAATTGGCTCAATCCCAAGTGGTTTTGGGCACTTTGGGTTAGCCTAACTCTTGACCCAAGTGAGCCCAAGGGCTAGGCTAGTCAAGGGAGGTGCATTGAGTCAAGGGGAACCTAATAGCACCTTGATTTGGATTCAATTTGATTAAAGTTGAGAGATGGCTCAAGGGAGACCTCTCTTTGGTCACTTGGGTCAAGCCAAATGACTAACCCAAATGAACCCAAGTATTGGGTCTCCAAGAGGGGTCTCTTGGATGTTCAAGGAATCACCCCTTGGGCTCAAACAAAATTGGAATAGGCTTGATCAAAAAGTTCAAGTGGAATGAGGGTGTATGGGTCATTTGGTCAACTGAGTTGACTTGGTCAACCAAGTTGACCTAGGGTCAAGAGTTGGATCATTTGAAACCTATTTGGTCATATGAGTTTAATGGGTGAGACATCAAGATGTAGAAATGTCATTTAGGCCAAAATGATAATTTTGACCTTAAAGGGGTATTAGGGTCAAAATGGGTTGACTTGATCAACCCAATTAATCTAAGATTGGAGTTGAGTCAAAGAGGTTTAATAGGTCATTTGAAATCATTTGAGAAGGGTTTCAAAGATTGATGATCAAATCAAATCAAGTTTGGGCCAATGAGTCCACAAATCATAAAAGGGCATGTTGGTCATTTTGCCCCTAAGTCAATTCTGGGTTAAATTGAGTCTAAAAAATGCAGACTATTGTTTGACAAATCAATATCAAGGCATTAGAGGTGGTCAAAGGGTTTGAGGAAGGCTCAAAGATTAAATTCCATTAGGTGGAATATCCAGTGGCATGGGCTGTAAATATTTGAATGTTTTACAGCCTCTGGATTTGGATTCAGTTTATGGGGTTAGAGTCCTCCAAATGAGCTCAAATTTGGAAGGTTGACATTAGATATATGTCACATCAATATGCAATTGACAGACCCTGAATCAGATGTCAATTGACTGGGTTTTAAGGTGGTGTAAAAATCACATAGGAAGGGCTTTAGGACCTAAGTCTTTAGCCTAGGGATTCTGGGTTTGGATTGAATTAAGATTTGAATTGAGTCTAAGGGCTAGGAGCTAGAAAGATCCTAGGATCTAGGACTCGGGAAGGAGTTAAGAGTGACCTCATACAAAAATGAGGTCAACAAATGGACCACCAATGTGTGTAGTAGAAGGAACTTCTGCTACACACATTGGCGTTGACCGAATGGAAATTTTAAATAGAATTTTAAGAGTGTAAGGGAGGGCGTCACCCAACCTTATGTCTATAGGATGCTGATAGAAGGCTTACACCTAATAGACAGATCAACTAGGAAACCAAGGTAGGGATAACCTAACCTTGGGTCTATGGAAGGGCATCACCCAACCTTAGGCCTATATGATGCTGATAGAAGACTTACTCCTAATAGGCAAATCAATTGGGAAACCAAGGTAGGGAATACCTAGCCTTGGGTCTAAGGAAGGGCATCACCCGACCTTAGGCCTATAGGATGCTGATAGAAGACTTACTCCTAATAGGCAAATCAACTGGGAAACCAAGGTAGGGAATACTTAGCCTTGGGTCTAAGGAAGGGCATCACCCAACCTTAGGTCTACAGGATGCTGATAGAAAACTTACTCCTAGTAGACAGATCAACTGGGAAACCAAGGTAGGGAATACTTAGCCTTGGGTCTAAGGAAGGGCATCACCCAACCTTAGGGTTTTAAGGTGGTGGAAAAATCACCTAGGAAGGGCTTTAGGACCTAAGTCTTTAGCCTAGGGATTCTGGGTTTGGATTGAATTAAGATTTGAATTGAGCCTAAGGGCTAGGAGCTAGAAAGATCCTAGGATCCCTAGGATCTAGGACTCGGGGAGGAGTTAAGAGTGACCTCATACAAAAATGAGGTCAACAGCCGTATGTCCAAGTTAGCCGCCGCTGGCTGACTGTGTATCCAAAATTATCGTATAAGTACTCATTCTTTTTAGAATGAAGAGTACTTTATTTTAAAAATAATTAAAAATTATTTTAATTAATATTTTCATTGATATTGTCAAAATATAAAAAATAATCTTTTAATTTTAAATAAAAAATTATATATTACTTTTGACTGAAACTTGGCAGAGAGGTCTTAGGGTCTAATGTTGATCCTCTGTAATTTTTCTAATCCATTTTGATGCAATGTCCTTTAGTTTATGAATTTACAAAAACCTAGATCAAGATTTGATTTAGATTTTTGGAAAATTCATAAACAATTGAATTTAAATCCAAATCATAGCATGTTAGAGTTCTATGGGACCAGTGTAGGGTCATCCTTTCACTGAATTTGAGTTTAGATCCATGATCATATAGAATTTAATTAAAATTTACTTTCAAAGGCATGTTAATCTAGCTTAAGGAATCAATAACTATATATGATCATGCTATGGAATTGGATTGACTTCAATTAGGATATATTTACATATATCTCTAAGCAACCTTAATCCAATTTCATATGTCTATCTCTTTTTATAATAAATCATTTAAGCTCATAAGTTATTATATAACCTATGATTAGAATGATTTATTATAAATTCCCTCCATAGAACATTAGGTGCGCTTCTATTTTGTTCATGATTGTTATGTTTTGTTGTGATTGTAATTTAGTGTCTAAAAGGGTTAGAAATATTGATTTGACATCCTATAATCTAGTGACACTAGGGACAACAATTAAGGACTTGGTCTTAGTAAACTTAGATCAATCTAGGAAGAACTTCATACACCATCCCTTTTGGGATGTAACTCAAACATAGAAAACTAGTGTCACAACCCCTTGATTCAATACATTTCAATTTGACATTAATTGATATTATAACAACTAGTAGATTAAGGATTTTCTTTCTTTAGTTTTAACAAACCTAAATAAATCAAATAAAACCCCTAAAAATCTAAATTAATCTCAATAAATCCTAACCAACTATAAAATGAATTCACAATCATTCAAAAATTAAAATTCAAGGTCCAAATGTCATTAAAGTAAATCAACCCTTAATTAACTTTCAAAACTTCAAAAAAAATGTAATAAATCAATTTTAAGTTTAAAAATTATGAATAATACCTCTAGCGGACCATAATCAAGTCCTTAATCAATGAAAAATAAAACAAAAATGATTTGACAGCAAACTAAACCTTAATTTAATTTTAAGTAAATTTAATATTTAATTCATTTAATTAATTAATAATAATTAAAAATTCCATTAAATTCCCAAACACTTGGGAATCCCTCTTTAGGTCATTCCTGACCTTTGGAGCCGATTTCAAGGGTTTGGGAACTTATTTGGAGCAAAACCATAAAAAGGTCCTCTAATTAAACAATTTTAAAATTTCAATAAATAGCTCAAACTTCAAAAATCCATACTAATTCAAGAAAAATCCAAATCAATCAAACTCAGTTGCATTCAACTTATAATAATGTCTAGTATTTATTAAAAATGTAAAAGCTCCAAAAAATCATTAAATTCAAAAAGTCAACATATTGGTCAACTATAGGTCAAAACTAATTTAAAACTTCAAACCTTCATAACTAAATCCAGAAAAATCTAATTTCAGCACACTTACCTTCTAACTGATTTTATTAAGGTCTAATATTTTAATAAAATACTAACTTTCTAGAAAACATCCTTAAATAAAAAGTCAATTTTTGACCCCTTGATTAAATGATTAAAATATTCCAAAAATTCCTAAAAAACTCAAGATTTGCTCTAAAACTCCAGAAATGTTAAACCAACTTCTAAAACCAGCAATCTAACACTTATAAATAAAATTTATTAACTCCTAAGTTTTAACCAACTCAAGCTACTTAATTATACCGGGTACCACTTGGTAACCAGGCCTACGAAGCTATTAGCTTAGCCCCAAGGAAGGTGAAATAAACTTCATGATCTCGGTGTGAAACAAAGGTGGTATCCAACCAACATTAAAAACCAAATCTTTAAGTCAATCTCAAATCAATAATAAATCAATAAACCTCCAATTCTTAATAATTCTGAATTTTATTAATTAAAATTCATTAAATATTTAATTAAATTCTAAATTCTTTTAATCTAAATTAGTTTGATAATTTGATTGGTTAAGATCTACCTTAATCAGTCAGATTTGATAATTAATTTAGATTAAACGAATTCGGGTCTTCTATGCCTAAAGTTTGATTCCCTTTGGAGGACTTCAGGCATTCTGATTTTAAAAGATCCTAAAACATCTAAATAATAAAGAGATCTCTCATGGATTGTGCACGACTCCTTTCAGGAAGGCATTAATCCATTTAGATTTTGAGATCTTTAAACAAAAATAATAACATACCGACCCTATACGACGTGCTAGATTCCTTAGGGAGGGCACGTGGTATTACATTTATAAGGTCCCTCTCTCTTCTTAATAAAATTTTGGGGACTCTCAAAATAAATATATATCTTCTGTATAAGACGGGTATTCATTTTGAAAGTCTTAGGACTTATAAATTGATAATTTCTTGCACTTAGGAAATTATTAATCTATAAGTTTTTTATAACTAAATTAAATAACTTTAACATTTTAAAATTGGAATAATTTCTAATAATTCAAATACACTTTACTTGAACTTTAACCAAATTCATTTGGCCTGTAATAAATCAATCCTAATAATATATGCAATTCAAACAATAAACCTATTAGGACCTATCCAAACTACATAACCTTTTTCACACACTTAGATGTTTACTAGAACAATCAACTTTAGCCCAGGCTAGGCCGGTGATTTGTTGTGGTTTGTTTGCAGGTGTCTTGCCTAGAGGGCACCTATGTGTATTTGCTTACTTTTTCTGTACTACATAGCATAGCATATTTATTTTTCTGTCTGTACACCAGAAAGTGGAGTGAATAAAGTGAGGGCCGTGTATTTTACATTACTGTCTTTTCTTTCCTGCATATATAACTGTACACAACGCACTCATAACATGCATAGATATACAATTGCTTCTACTTTTTTGTCTTTTATATTACTGCAACAGTAGAATATTCATAGGGTTTGATGTACTGATATAAATGAAAATGTAAAGCTTTCTTTTCCTAGAATTGTTGTATATAGATTGAGTATGTACAGCGTCTGGAGTCTGTAAAAGAATTAAAGACAACTGCTTATATATATACAAATGGGACTCCAAAAAGTAACATCCTCCTTTAGAAGGATGTTCCTTTCTGGAATTCCATAAAAGACCCGGAGCCTGAAGACCATAAGCAGTTGTATTTAATTCTACTTTCCTATAGGCTTAGAACCCAGGTCTGTTGTCGGTGGGGCCTGACCACCATTACTTTACTGCAAATTTTTGGGATGTAACCGATAAATTCAATATTAATAAAATCAGCTCTTTCATATATATATCTGTTTCATGCATCATTAGCATTCGTGCAGATTTTTGGTTTTTTTTAAGCATATTCAATTGCATATGGTTTAAGATCCTTAAACCACTCCTTGATTCCTAGGATAGAGCTATCTTAAAATCTTGCATCATCGGTGAATTGTTGTGATTAGGATTGTTAGCTGGCAGCCCACTCTAGGCATGTGGTAAGTCCAGATCATATACACTCCTCTCTACACATTCCTCCTTCTAATCAATTCTAACTCTTCTAAATTCAATTGTATAATCTAAAGCCTGATCGTGAAAATTTAATTAGCCCAAATATTTAGTTAAATATATACATATAATTTTGGAAATTATTTAGTCTTCATTTAAATCGAGAGTATTCTCTTAGGAGATGTAATTAACTATAGGGGCTTGCCCCTATAGAGAGTCTAGATCCCAGAATATTCTAAACCCTACCTTAGTTCCTTTTTGGGGTAGGAAAAAGATCTGTGGACGTAAATTAAGCTTTATTCATATTCGGGAAGTTATTTCTATAATTAAAGAATAGATAGATATTTGATTTGCTCTCACAAGCAGATCAAATGTCTTCTATATTTAATTATAGAAATAAATTCACACGTCATTGATCTAATCAAGTCGACTAGGGAATATACATGTCATCCCTTTAGGATGATTTGAATATTCCCTATACTTTACCTGATTAGAAGAATGAACTGTATGCTTCTTCCTTTAAAATCAATCGAAGGATTAGTCTGCCCCTCGGGGCGGTATAATATCCGACTATGTGAATTTAATAGGAAGAAGATAGTCTAAATATAAGTAAAGCGAATCATGTGAGGAAATAAAGATCTTATTTTAAAGAAAAATCTTGCTTTATCTAAATTTTGTTTAAATTCATTCTTGTAATCAAGAAATAAATAGGTATTTGATTTACTTTCATTAGTAAATCAAATATCGTCTGTATACTTGATTCTAGAAATGAATTAACAATTCATTAGTCTAATTAGGTAAATAGGGAAGTTATTAATCATCCTTTAGGATGATTCGTATACTCCCTACACCATACCTGATTAGGAAAGTGAATTGTCGTTCCCTTTCTTTAGAATCGATAGAAGAATATTAGCCCGGTCTTTGGATCGGTCTAATATCCAACTATACGGATTTAATTGAAAGAGAATATTCAAAATATAAATAAAGCAAACTATTTTCAATATTTAAATAAAAATATATTTTATTTTAAATTAAAAAAATGAATTTTAAAATTCTTTTCTCTCCCCCTCCTTTTCTTTATTTAAATAATAGACATTTATTTTTAAAATTACTAAAAATATATCTTAAATAAAAATCAGGTTAGTAGTTAGATTTTATTTTCTCACACACCCCGATGATGGCTTTGTTGATTGGAAATCTCATTCGGAGAGGTCAAATCTCAAATCCAATAAAAGTCTAAATCTCTAAAATGAAATATATCTCCTAAAAACTCAAAACTAAAAATCATTCACCTCCCGCAATCGTTTGTCGGGGGTGATAAATTTGAAATTAACCTCAGCTCACAAAGAGTAAATGTGTGTCGGGTGTATCACCAAGGTTCATCCTCAAATAGTCTCTTTCCAACATGGACGTGGCACGTGCCCTCTGATCGGGTGGTTTTGCCGCAAAATGGCACCATTATATTACGATCACGGCCAAAGCCTGTATGTTCCTTAAAGGCGTCAAACCCTTGAGTTATGAATCATAGGGTATATTCGATAGGCATAAAGCCCTCTATGAGCTAAGGTGGATTCAGATATATCCCCTTAGATAAATATCAACCCAGGTCTACAAGGTATTCTTGGATGAAGCAACCCATGGCTGCCGACAAGGTGCCTTCTGTCAGGTTGGGTCGACTACCTCCTCTGACTAAGTAGACTAGGGATCATGATAGCCCGGGACGACGAAACCATGGGATCTTGATCGGGCTTGTCTTCATTCCCCCCACCACAAGTTTTAAGCTTATGGTGATAGACTTCAAATTCTAAACTTCAAAATTCAAATCCAAATTCAAAATTTAAACCCTAAAATTATTGCTATTATACGATAGGTTCATAACCTATTTGATCGCTTTAACAACTAGCCTTAATCAAAAGTTCTCTCCTATTATCGGGAGGGGTAATTAACTATAAGGGCTTGCGCTTATAGGAAACCTGAACTCAGATCAAAAAAGTCCTCACTAAATAAGGGTGAAATCTATGGGTAGTGTCTTATCTAAAACCCAATCTGCATTCTGAAAATTCCCCGAAACCTAATCTCGTTAAAACTCTTTGTTGTCATCGTCACACATATACTCAAAAGAAAAATAGAAGGATGGCACGGAGAGGTCGGGATCACACTCAAATGGAATTTTTTGGAGCCCACATTGAGCACTCGATATAGCTCGGTATACATTCGAACCGTTCGATTTTTGATCAGACGTAATAATTGCTCCCAACACAGGCAGCGTGACACCTTAAGTGGGAAGAAAATAATTGCAGGTCCTGCACTTATGGGGCTGGTTGCTGGTAGGTTTACCGAGAGATTAGTTACATCGTCATGCACCTCCTAAGAGAGTGATAGTGGGTAGATATCCCGCTCTAAAATATATATATAGTTGTTTAAGTGCATAACATTGTGACTCACAAATAATGTACTATGATCCAACAATCAAATTCCACCAGGTCTAACAATTAATACTAATATATTTAAAATAATATATATATATATATATATATATATATATATATATATATATATATATATATATATATATATATATATATATATATATATATATATATATATATATATATATATATATATATATATATATATAGTTTTAGGTATGTAAATACTCCATTAAAAACACATCGACCGTTTATTACATCAGCTGTATGTGTATGTTTTAACAGAGCACCTGCAAGAGTTAGAAAAATGAACAAAAAATAAGTAGGGAGAAGAAGAAGAAACTGATTCACGCAGTAGGAAGATGATTCATTAATCAATCATAATGTATGTGTCTATAGTGAATGAGTATATAAGCATAATAAAGAGAGTGTTCTGGAGTCTGTCACAGCCGTTAGTGACAGGAGTAGTGGAGAGAATAAGAGGTGCTGGAGCATTTGGTTAAAATGAGCTGCGGTGTATTAGACCAGGTCTTGACAGCCCCCCTCAAATTAAGCATCTAGGTGTTGGATGGTTAATTTGTTGCGAAGATCGAGAAGCGCGAAGCTGAGAGAGCTTTAGTGAATATGTCTGCCGGCTGATCAATGGAGCTTATGTGGAAGATTTCGACGTCTTTAGTTTTGATATGATCACTTATAAAGTGATAGTCTATCTCAATGTGTTTAGTCCTGGCGTGGAAAACTGGATTATTTGCGAGGGCAAGTGCTGAAATGTTGTCGTAGTAAATAGGGGTGGGGAGTGGTTGAGGAATGAGGAAGTCGGCGGCGAGGCGACGGAGCCATATGACATCTGAGGTGACAGAAGAGAGGGACCGATATTTGGCCTCGGTAGATGACTTTGCCATGGTGGCTTATTTCTTTACCTGCCATGAAATGAGATTGGAGCCAAGATAGGTGCAAAAACCTGTTACTGATTTGCAATCTGTGGAATCGGCATCGGTATAGGTACGAAGTGTAAGATCTCCTTTGGTAATGGGTAAGCCATAGTGGATGGTCCCTTTAATGTAACGAAGAAGTCTTTTGAGGGCTTGAAAATTGTGGTTTGAGGGGTTGTGCATATGTTGGCATATGCAATTGGTGGCAAAGGCGATGTCGGGACGGGTGATGGTAAGGTATTGTAGGGAGCCGGCAAGACGGCGATAGGAGGTGGGATCAGGGTATGGTGAATTGGGTGTGGCTTGTTTGGTGGAGTTTGTGGACATGGGTGTAAGGACCGGTTTGCAGGAGAGAAAACCGATAGAATCTAGTATGGCATTTGCATAATGGGATTGTTGGAGAAATATACCATGGTTTGTGTATTGCACCAGTATGCCAAGAAACATAGAAATCGGGCCCAATTATTGAAGTGAGAAATTGTTTTGCAGTTGTGACAACAAATGTTGGATAGTCTCCGTGTGAGACCTCGTTCCTTTGCTGTAGCTGCTGGGAAAAGTGATTTTTCCCTAGGATCGGCCGGGCCGATGGTGAGATCGTCCAGGCCGATCTGCACTGTTCAAAATGTCGGCCTGAGAACAGTTCTGGGAGTCGTCCAGGACGATTGATTTTGGTCTGATCGTCCCGGGACGATTTGGCGATCGGCCGGGCCGATCAGACTAAGGATATATGAAAATGAGCTCGTTTTGAGGAGAGAGAAAATATTTTATAAAATCAGATATTTTGAGGAGAGAGAAAGAGCGGAAAAGCAAAGGAAGAAGTCCGATTTTGGGGCCCGCGAAGCGATTTTCGTCGTTCGTTGCTGTTGGATATTGTGTTTGTCTCGCTGTAAGGACTCCGAACCCTACTTCTGTTTTCGAAGATTTTGAGGTTTTGCAAAATGGTGCTCAGATTTGTGTTTTTGTAAGTGATTTTCGTACCCAGTTTGGTACTGACGAAGATTTCACTGCATAACTTTTAGTATGTTGTAGAGATGATTATTCTGCGCATTTTAAGTATTTTTTGGAAGATTTCGTCCGGTCCGTTTTGATTCTGCGGGGTTTTATTTTGACTGTAATTTATTATGATGTCCGAATTGGTTTGAGCAGTAGAAGAATAGTCTTATATTGTTGCTGTGCACGTTCTGTATTAATTTGGTGGATTGTAGTTTCTGGAGATTTTTGTGTAAATTCTGTAGACTACCGTTACTCTGCCCGTTTTTCGTACGATTTCTGATTTCCCCGAAATTGATAGATTGAATTGATACGTGTATGACTATTGATATGATTGTTCTAGATTTCTTTAATATTGCTTATTGCATCGATTATTCATTGAATTGATTGTGTTACTGAAAGACAAGTGGGAACCTGGTTGAACGTTGGTGAAGATAGACTCGACCTGTACAGGATGGTGGGCCGACGGGCTTTCCTTTAAACCATTGATCATTGATATAACGATTGGGAGTTATAAGGAGTTTTATATGCCGACGGGCGGCCGACGGGCAAAAAGAGTGACGACTCTTATTGATAGACCAACGTACGGATATCTACAACAGCAATACGGATTCTACAACAGCACTATTGATAATAGCCAGTTAACCTGGTTGATCATGACTAGTGTTTGTGCTTGTCGAGTAAGACCATTGTATGACATTGTATGATCTTGCATCGTATGGACTTCCTGATATGCATTGATTTATTGATTTCAGATTGATTTACCGATATTGACGTGGATTTATAGATTTATTGATATTGTATGGATTTCATCGACAAATTTATTGATTGCATTGATTCATCGCTATCGATTGTATCGATTTGATTTATGGATTATCGATCATGGACTATGGGTTATGGATATGGATTGTATTGATTCATAGACACCGGCACCGACATTGATATGGATTCTGTGTATTGATTCATAGATATTGATATCGACATTGATATAGATTGTATTGATTGATAGATATCGACATTGACATCGATATGGATATGATATGGACATATGGATACTATTGATACGACAGATTCTGATATACTATTGATGCATTGATATATTGATTCGTCGTGCCGATTATCGATTGATTATTGTCGTATGGATTTGATTTATCGTAGAATAGATTCCTTCTAGGAGCTGATTGTATTGATTTCTATTGACCTGATGATTTCATTGTATTGATTTGATTTGATTTCAATTGATCTTTCGCCGTATTGATTTGATTGTTTATCAGGAGTTGAGCTTATTGACATAATTGACTGGAAAGTGCTTTATTGATTGAGATGATTTCCTTATTGTAGCGTCACGCGTCGTCATTATGGAATGGTTCTCACGAATGTATTAATATCGAATATCGTATATTGACATCGAGTAAATTGTATTGAATAATTGACTAATTGATTTGTAAGAGTACGTTCTGACACGAGTCACTTATTGATTGATTTGATGTTATAGATTGCTATTGACTGAAATAGATATTCAAGTGATAAGATGACTATGATAGATACAATAGATTGACTAGACGACACGACTGATTGAACTGATAATATTGATTGATAGAAACTGCTACGATGAATAGATATTGACTGAAAGCACTTATTGATTTGATAGCTGTGACGTATTGATTTATTGATTCTTTTGCCGCCGTATTGACTATTGAGTATTGATTGATTCGATTTGATTTGATTTCCGTACCTGCATAGATTCATTGATCATAGCTGACTTGACTCGATTGACCTGCATATTGTTTCGATCGTGCTTTGATTTCAGTTGTAGGCTTTGGTGACCTGCTGGGCTAGTAAGCTCATTATATGTGGTTAATAATTTCAGGTGCAGGGCCTCCAGCTTGAAGATCTTTCTGCCGAACTCTGTAGCTTTTAGTTCTGTAGCTTTTTGTTTTGTAGCCTTGGTAGGCTTTCTTTTGTAGCCGGTGCGGCTATTGTATATGACCTTTTGGACGCTTTTTATCTGTACTCTGCTTGTACTATCTGTGAATTATAGTATCCGCTGCTGTTTCTTTTCTGTAATGTAATTATCTCTGGCTCTGGATATATGTATGCATGGACTGATATGAACAACAGATAAGGAATTGATAGAAAGAAAGGAAAAACAAAAAAAAACAAAAAGAAAGAGAGGCAATAGAACGATCAGACGAATCCTTTCGCTACACGGATCTTGGGGTCGTCACAAAAGGTGGTATCAGAGCGAGTGTAGTGAAAAGGATTTGATTATATCCAGAGTTGATAATTGCATTATTCGATTCATTTTGTTTTACGTGTTTGACTCCGTGGTTTGATTTGGTTTGACTGATTTGAATTGATCAGGCAAATGGATCAAAAAGGCAAGAAGATTGAGACTGAACCTGCTGCTAACCTCCCACTTTCGTCTGAAGATATGAATAAATTTGCTGACAAGGTCGCTCAGATGGTGAGCGACAAACTCGCAGCCAAACGTTCTGGGCATGTTAAGAAGAGTGGGGAGAGTAGCAGACCGAGGATCACTCCTGTTTGTACGTCTTGTGGCAGGAGACATATGGGACAGTGTTACAGACGGACAGGTCAATGTTTTCGATGCGGTGCACGTGGGCATCGGATGACTGAATGCCCAAGTTTTGGGTGGAGGCAAGTACCTGTTCCGATGGCTTCGACTGTTCCGACTGTCCCGACTGATCTGGCTGGAAATGAACAAGAAATGGAGGAAGATGCTCCAGGAATGCCTGCTAATGTGACTGGTACGAGTTTTTGTTTATCGTCTGTTTCGTTGTGATTTGCGCGATTTATTGATTATCTGATTGATTGGATTAGCTCTGTTTTGTTTCGTTTTGCTTTTGTTTTTGCTCTGTACCCTTAGGGAAATGTCGGGACGACATTTTTCTAAGGTGGGGAGATTATGAGACCTCATTCCTTTGCTGTAGCTGCTGGGAAAAGTGATTTTTCCCTAGGATCGGCCGGGCCGATGGTGAGATCGTCCAGGCCGATCTGCACTGTTCAAAATGTCGGCCTGAGAACAGTTCTGGGAGTCGTCCAGGATGATTGATTTTGGTCTGATCGTCCCGGGACGATTTGGCGATCGGCCGGGCCGATCAGACTAAGGATATATGAAAATGAGCTCGTTTTGAGGAGAGAGAAAACATTTTATAAAATCAGATATTTTGAGGAGAGAGAAAGAGAGGAAAAGCAAAGGAAGAAGTCTGATTTCGGGGCCCGCGGAGCGATTTTCGTCGTTCGTTGCTGTTGGATATTGTGTTTGTCTCGATGTAAGGACTCCGAACCCTACTTCTGTTTTCGAAGATTTTGAGGTTTTGCAAAATGGTGCTCAGATTTGTGTTTTTGTAAGTGATTTTCGTACCCAGTTTGGTACTGACGAAGATTTCACCGCATAACTTTTGGTATGTTGTAGAGATGATTATTCTGCGCATTTTAAGTATTTTCTGGAAGATTTCGTCCGGTTCGTTTTGATTCTGCGGGGTTTTATTTTGACTGTAATTTATTATGATGTCCGAATTGGTTTGAGCAGTAGAAGAATAGTCTTATATTGTTGCTGTGCATGTTCTGTATTAATTTGGTGGATTGTAGTTTCTGGAGATTTTTGTGTAAATTCTGTAGACTGCCGTTACTCTGCCCGTTTTTCGTACGATTTCTGATTTCCCCGAAATTGATAGATTGAATTGATACGTGTATGACTATTGATATGATTGTTCTAGATTTCTTTAATATTGCTTATTGCATCGATTATTCATTGAATTGATTGTGTTACTAAAAGATAAGTGGGAACCTGGTTGAACGTTGGTGAAGATAGACTCGACCTGTACAGGATGGTGGGGCGACGGGCTTTCCTTTAAACCATTGATCATTGATATAACGATTGGGAGTTATAAGGAGTTTTATATGCCGACGGGCGGCCGACGGGCAAAAAGAGTGACGACTCTTATTGATAGACCAGCGTACGGATATCTACAACAGCAATACGGATTCTACAACAGCACTATTGATAATAGCCAGTTAACCTGGTTGATCATGACTAGTGTTTGTGCTTGTCGAGTAAGACCATTGTATGACATTGTATGATCTTGCATCGTATGGACTTCCTGATATGCATTGATTTATTGATTTCCGATTGATTTACCGATATTGACGTGGATTTATAGATTTATTGATATTGTATGGATTTCATCGACAGATTTATTGATTGCATTGATTCATCGCTATCAATTGTATCGATTTGATTTATGGATTATCGATCATGGACTATGGGTTATGGATATGGATTGTATTGATTCATAGACACCGGCACCGACATTGATATGGATTCTGTGTATTGATTCATAGATATTGATATCGACATTGATATAGATTGTATTGATTGATAGATATCGACATTGACATCGATATGGATATGATATGGACATATGGATACTATTGATACGACAGATTCTGATATACTATTGATGCATTGATATATTGATTCGTCGTGCCGATTATCGATTGATTAATTGAATTGATTATTGCCGTATGGATTTGATTTATCGTAGAATAGATTCCTTCTTGGAGCTGATTGTATTGATTTCTATTGACCTGATGATTTCATTATATTGATTTGATTTGATTTCAATTGATCTTTCGCCGTATTGATTTGATTGTTTATCAGGAGTTGAGCTTATTGACATAATTGACTGGAAAGTGCTTTATTGATTGAGATGATTTCCTTATTGTAGTGTCACGCGTCGTCATTATGGAATGGTTCTCACGAATGTATTAATATCGAATATCGTATATTGACATCGAGTAAATTGTATTGAATAATTGACTAATTGATTTGTAAGAGTACGTTCTGACACGAGTCACTTATTGATTGATTTGATGTTATAGATTGCTATTGACTGAAATAGATATTCAAGTGATAAGATGACTATGATAGATACAATAGATTGACTAGACGACACGACTGATTGAACTGATAATATTGATTGATAGAAACTGCTACGATGAATAGATATTGACTGAAAGCACTTATTGATTTGATAGCTGTGACGTATTGATTTATTGATTCTTTTGCCGCCGTATTGACTATTGAGTATTGATTGATTAGATTTGATTTGATTTCCGTACCTGCATAGATTCATTGATCATAGCTGACTTGACTCGATTGACCTGCATATTGTTTCGATCGTGCTTTGATTTCAGTTGTAGGCTTTGGTGACCTACTGGGCTAGTAAGCTCATTATATGTGGTTAATAATTTCAGGTGCAGGGCCTCCAGCTTGAAGATCTTTCTGCCGAACTCTGTAGCTTTTAGTTCTGTAGCTTTTTGTTTTGTAGCCTTGGTAGGCTTTCTTTTGTAGCCGGTGCGGCTATTGTATATGACCTTTTGGACGCTTTTTGTCTGTACTCTGCTTGTACTATCTGTGAATTATAGTATCCACTGCTGTTTCTTTTCTATAATGTAATTATCTCTGGCTCTGGATATATGTATTCATGGACTGATATGAACAACAGATAAGGAATTGATAGAAAGAAAGGAAAAACAAAAAAAACAAAAAGAAAGAGAGGCAATAGAACGATCAGACGAATCCTTTCGCTACACGGATCTTGGGGTCGTCACACTCCGGATGATTGCCTGTAAGCAATATGTCATCGACATATATTAGAAAATATATTTGAATGTCACTGTTGTTGACCGAAGCAAGGATGGGTCGGATCGACTGAAGCAAAATCCAAAATCTGTGAGGAATGAAGTCAGTTTTTGGAACCACTGGCGGGAAAACTGTTTGAGGCCGTATATGGCCTTGTGTAATCGGCAGACATGGTCCAGATGTTGGGGATCGGTAAATCCTTGCGGTTGATGCATATAGATTTCTTCTTCGAGTTCGCCATGTAGGAAAGCATTGGCGACGTCTAGTTGAAGTATTTTCCAGTCGTGTTGGAGTGCAACAGCTAGTAGAACATGGATGATGGGAAGCTTGGCGACGGGGATAAATGTATCCTTATAATTGACACCAAATTGCTGCAAATAACCCTGTGCAAAAAGGCGTGCTTTGTAACGGTCGACGGTCCCGTCGGGATGAAGTTTGAGTTTATAAGTCCAGCGGCATCCAAGGATGGGTACATTTGGTGGTGGTTTGGTGAGAGACAAGGTTCCTTATTTTTGTAGAGCTAGAAATTCGGTGGACATGGCTGTCCTCCACGGATTGAGTTTAGAAGCTTGGTTGTTGGAAGAAGGGGTGGTAGGGGTGAAAGAATTGGTGTAGAGATTGAATATGGGTTTGGGACGTAGATGGCCCGTGCGGAAGCGTGTTTGCATGGGATGAATATTGGAAGGGTTAATGGGGAGAATTGGGGACGTTGATGGGTAAGATTCTGAAGTGGAGTGTGATTCTGAATTGGGGTGGTTTGTGTGTGGAGATGAGGTATGAGTTTGGGAAGAGTAAGATGGTTTTGTTGAAGTGGTAGGGGAGGCAGTTGAATGAGGAATAGTGGAAGGAGGAATGAGTAGTTGTAGGGGCATGTGGTGGGATTGTGAAGTGGTGTTTGATGTGGTTTGTGGTAGTTGTTGGTGAAAAGAGTGTTCTTGGAAAATGACATGGCGAGAGATGTGGATTTTCTAGGTGGTGGGATTGAAGCAACGAAAACCTTTGTGTTGTGTGGAGTAACCGAGAAAAATGCAAGGGAAGGAATGTGGAGCAAGCTTGTGGGCAGCTTGTGGTTGTAACCAGGGATAACATATGCACCCAAAGGTGCGTAAATGTGAATAGTTGGGTGGGTGGCCATGTATAAGGGTGAATGGTGTTTGAAATTTGATTGAGGAGGAGGGTAGGCGGTTTATGAGATAGTTTGAAGTCTGCAAGGCTTCAGCCCAAAATTTTGGAGAAAGGTGGGAAGCATGGAGGAGGGTGCGTGTGGTATTGAGTAGATGACGGTGCTTGCATTCAGCAACGCTGTTTTGCTCAGGTGTGTATGGACAAGAGAGCTGACTGTCGATACCATGGGTTAAGAGGTATTGATTAAAAATATTACTGGTATATTCTCCTCCTCCGTCAAAGCGGAGGATTTTGATATTGGTATTGAAATTGATTTGAACCATAGAACGAAATTGTTTGAATTTAATAAATGCTTCATCCTTGGAGTGAAGGAGAAATAACCAGTAGTAGCGTGAATAATCGTCAATAAAAATGATGTAATAACGATAACCATTAAGGGATGAAACAGGAGCAGGTCCCCAAACGTCAGAATGTATTAAGTGAAAAGGTTCGGTTACATGAATGGAACTACTTGGGAAAGGTAACTTGTGGCTCTTGGACACTTTACATGACTGACATAAAGGAAAAACAGAGGAATTATAAATAGTAGGGATAGTTTTAGATAATATGGCCATCACACGAGGATGGAGATGCCCTAGTCGATCATTCCAGGTTGAAGTTGAGATTGCGGACGTATGAAGAGCGGTCGGAGGGGAAGGTGCCGAGATGTTGAGGGGGTATAATCCGTCACGAATGCTGCCACGGAGAAGAGTTTTGTGGTCCTGAGGATCGTGGATGGAGAAGCCGCCGGAGTCAAATAAAATATAACAATTGTTATCAGATGTAAGTTTGGAAATGGAGAGTAAATTATGTGAGAGAGAATGAACATGGAGGAGGTTATTGAGGTGGAGCTTACGGTGTAATTCCGGAAGAGGGAGATTACCTTGGCCGCTGTTATGGATGGAAAGTGATGATCCATTCACAATAGATACGGTGTATGTGCCGATATAAGGCGTTGCTTGCTGCAGATTGTTGGCGTCCATGGTCAGATGAGTTGAAGCCCCAAAATCTAGAACCCATTCAGTAGGAGCAGGTGGATATGGGTTGGAGATAAAAGCTCGGGGGTTGGTTGATGGAGGTGGAGCGTACTGTTGCACATTGCAGCGATACCAGCAAGATAAGGCAGTGTGACCAAGTTTGCCACAAATCTGGCATTGGGGTTTGGTTTTAGCTGTAGCCGAAGGAGGTTGTGTGGATATAGATTTGTTGGTAGAGGGGATCTTCGTCCACGATTGGATTTAACAGAGGAAGTTCTGTCACGGGAGGATGGATTGCGAGCCGTGTAGAGTGCCTGAGTGTTTGAGGGACTATGGAGATCCCGCTGTAATTCGTTTTGGATATGTATCTCCTCACTACATAATAGTGAATATAGATTTTCTAGATTTAGGGGATGGGGAGAAGTCCGGATAGCAGCTTTTAAAGGATTGTATGTGGGTGCTAAGCCATTTAATATGAAAATGATAATGTCCTCAGAATCGACATTGGATCCAGCTGCAACTATGTTGTCGATGAGGGTCTTCACCAGTGTGAGGTATTGAGTGATAGATTGGCTGCCCATTTTGATGTTGTGAAGTTCGTGATTTAGTTGGATGACCCGAGACCTATTAGTCGGCTGGAGGCTGGTCTCGAGAGTTGCCCAGATCTCGCTAGCAGTGGAGAGATGGATAATGTATGGTAAAACAGAAGGGGATATGGTAGATAATAAAGCAGAGACCAAATTTTGGTATATGAGCTTCCAGAGTTGATAATCGGCATTGACTGTATTCGGTGCTGGTTTCGGCGAGCAAGGCAACTGTCCGGTCAAATATCCTTCAAAGACGTTTGCGGAGAATGATTTGAAAATTTGAAGTCTCCTTAGGTCTCCATATAGGGTAATTGTCGCCAGAAAGTTGGACGTTGATGATGGATTTTAGGTTGGACATCAGAAACTTCAGCGGCGTCGGTACAGTAAAATCGGCCATGGATGCCGATAAAGATGGCGTTGCCGAGGTATTGGAAGATGAACCTTGTTCTCCCATTGAAGAATAGTAGAGCGTGCAGTGGCACTATTCCTCTGATACCATAACAGAGCACCTGCAGGGGTTAGAAAAATGAACAGAAAACTAGTAGGGAGAAGAAGAAGAAATTGATTCACGCAGCAGGAAGATGATTCATTAATCCATCATAATGTACGTGTCTACAGTGAATGGGTATATAAGCAGAATGAAGAGAATGTTCTGGAGTCTGTCACAGCCGTTAGTGACGGCAAATTATTGGGTCAGGTGACCGAACGCAGAGATAGGTCCGGATATTAATAAAATATTATTTTAAATTTAGCGCAAGTAAAGCGCAGGTAAAGTGCAACTAAAGCGCAAGTCAAAAAGCACAGGTAAAGCGCAGGTAAAGCGCAACTAAAGCGCAACTAAAGCGCAAGTCAAAAAGCGCAACTAAAGCGCAAGGTGACGCGGCAAATTTTTATTGGATGTCCGAACTTATTTTTCGCCTCTGGTCACCTGACCCAATAATTTGCCATTAGTGACAGGAGTAGTAGAGAGAATAAGAGGTGCTGCAGCATTTGGTTAAAATGAGCCGCGGTGTATTAGACCAGGTCTTGACATGTTTAACTATAAATTCTAACCAATCATTTCTTTAACAGAGCGGCAATACTAATGGAGCGCATAGCAGCAATGGAAATTCAAAGCACCAACAAGCTGATCAGCCACCACCACTCTGCTCCTCCTCCTCCTCCTCCACCCACCCATTCACGCCGCGCCAAATTTCTCCTCACCATCCTCAGCTGCCTCCTAGTCAGCTTCGGCGACTGCAGCGGCCCCATTTTCCTCCGCATCTACTACCTCCACGGCGGCCGCCGCATTTGGCTCACTTCCTTCCTTGAAACCGCCGGATTCCCCCTCCTACTTATCCCCCTCTCAATCTCCTACCTTCACCGCCGCCGTTCTAATCCTTCAGCGCCTCTCCACCACCTCACTCCCCGCCTCCTCCTGGCCTCCGCTGGTCTCGGGGTCATCACCGGCCTCGACGACTTCCTCTACTGTTACGGCCTCAACTTCCTCCCTGTCTCCACCTCCTCCGTGCTCATCGCGTCTCAGCTGGTTTTCACGGCGATCTTCGCTTTCTTAATAGTGAGGCAGAAATTCACCCCCTTTTCGGTCAACGCCGTGGCGTTGTTAACCATTGGCGCCGTCATCCTGGCTCTGCATACGAGCGGTGATCGGCCGGCGGGGGTGACTGCGGCGGGGTATTGGAAGGGCTTTGTTTTGACCATTGGGGCGGCGGCGCTGTGCGGGTTGTTTTTCCCGTTGGTGGAGCTGACTTATGACAAGCTGGCTGGAAGGGCGGCGGTGACTTACACTCTGGTCATGGAAATGCAGCTTGTTATTGGATTTTTTGCCACTGGATTCTGCGCCGTCGGGATGATTGTCAACAAGGATTTTCAGGTGAAATTTATAATCGCCGGTTCTTTTATATTTCAAATTAACTGCGGAGCTCGAGCTCTCAAAATATTTTTAATAAAAATACTCCTCATCACCATTGTTTCTTCTTCACTAACGATTAGAAACTAAAATAGTTTTCCTTCTAGCACAGGCAATCCAAAGAGAAGCAGCCGAGTATGGGCTCGGAGAGACAAAGTACTATCTTGTCATCATCGCCGCCGCCATATTCTGGCAATGCTTCTCCCTCGGCGCCACCGGAGTAATCTTCTGCGTCAACAGTCTGCTCTCCGGAATCATCATCGCCGTCTTCATCCCTGTTATTGAAGTATTGGCCTTCATCTTCTTGCACGAAAATTTTAGCAGTGAGAAAGGGGTAGCCCTCCTTCTCTCTCTATGGGGTCTTGCTTCCTATTCTTATGGTGAGTATAGACAGGCGCAGGAGAAGAAGGACCTACAACGAGCTCCAGCTCTCAGTACCGTGGCTGCCGTCTAAGACTTCTTTTGGGAAAACTTTATTTTGACTTTCAATAAATTGTTATGCTAAAAATATCGCTTTTCATAAAGTAATAAGGAAGCCGTCCCAAACGAAGCCTAAGTATTCATTTGAGACGGATTTCTTACTGCTTCTTAAAGCGGCTTTTTAGAACAAAAAAATTAATTTTTGTACTATAAAACCGCTTTAAGAAGTAGAAAGAAAACCGTCCCAAAGAAAGCTCAGTCTTATGTGGCTATTGTTGATGAGTTGAAGGAATGATGGCTGATTTATGGACTGTTATGGGTGGGATTTAAGTAATTATAGCTTACCATATACAAATCTTCATTTGTTAGTTGTAACCCAATCGAAATTATAACCTTGCTTGCTTTGTAGTTATTCTTGCATCAATATATATATATATATATATATATATATATATATATATATATATATATATATATATATATATATATATATATATATAGTAATCATAGCACATACATCTTAGCAATCTCATTGTCAAGTTCACACAACAATGATGTGTCATAGCTATAAAGATATTTGATATAACTATCTCGAATAGAATTGAACCACAATGATCTTTAGCTAAGATTGCACCGTAACTCTAATTGGTCATGCTTTAGCCTCAACCTCAAATGCTATGGGTAGGTTTTCATCTACCTCAGTGTCATTGGTTGTATCTCCTTAATTGTCCAAAGATAATTTTTATAATGAAGTACCTTCAATTATTGGGCATTGGACCACACTTCACCATTTTTTTATAAATAATCAACAATGTTAAATTGAACTAGGTGATTTATTCACATCAAAAGCTTGTGCAATTCTCTTTCTATGTTTGTTTGGTTTTATGTGTGTCATCATATTTAACTAAAATTGATATGACTCCAGAAAAATCATATGATTTGCATAAATCTTTGAAAAAGTTGATTTGTTTATTACTTGTGTTTGTGGAAGAGTTTTTAAGCTTTATTGGTGGAAAAATTTTATGTTGATAAAATTGCTTACCACTACACACTAATATGCTAAATGCTCCCAACTAACACAAGTGCATGTGCCGATCAAGTAATAAAATGTTATGAGAAAAATGTTGAAACCCATGAGAAAATAGTTGAACCACATTTGACTATAGTACTGCTTACTCAAACTACTGAATTTATCCTACGTAACAAGATTAAGAGGTAATTACTAAAACTACTGTGAAATGTAGAAAATAGTTGAGCTAACCAAAGATAAAGATGTTTTGGCCTAATGATGATGAATAAATATATGTTCTCTTAAGCAGACTCATCTACAATAATTTTGAATCAGAGATTATGCACCTTTAGATTTCTATCGAGTTTGTAAAAGTGTAAAGAAATGTTTATGGTCTATTTATAGTTATTATAGTTCCATCGATCCTAAAAATCCTAATCATCATATATCTAGGTATGAAAGCATTCTATTCCAATACTTCTAATTGTTCCAATATTTTTCAAACAAGATAATGTGTCACACAAGGTTTTAATTTTGTACATGGACATCACTCAAATTAAATTGCTTGGGAGATATTGAAAACAATAATTCATAATTATATGCAAGAGCCTACATTAGGATGTAGACAGACTTTCACATCATGAGTCCAAAAGTAAAAATTTAGTCAGCCATATAAATAAGATTGAACAAAATACTTTACATTGCTTGCTCAAGAAAGTAGCAAAAATAGAAATGATAAAAAAAATAGCACCCAGAATGAAAATTCCCAAACAGATACCGCAGATGGATTCTTCCCAAAGTGATTCTCCCCTTGCACCTTCACTCTCCACACTCCCTTCTCATGAGTATGGTTTTGTTCTCTTCAAAGATCACCAGACACTCAGTATCCTCTGGTTCCTTCTACCATAATAATAATAATAATAATAATAATAATAAATTGTACTTAACATAAACAGACTCAATCATCGACACGCTCAATATGGTGGTGTCGCGACATTACAATATGAATTATTGCCTCAACACTTACAAATGTACTTCATTGCATCATTGGGCTCGCCTAGCGCGTTTGTTGATTGATCTGGCATGACACATGACTAATTCGGCGCGTCACTTCTTTTCTCTAACTGCTCTGCCACGACGTTGAAAAAAGATGAGCGTTGTAGCGCTCACTTATGTCACTTATGTCATATGTACAATAACGCTTTCGAGGTTGGCGCTTTGACGTTGAATTATTTGTAATTTTTCTTAAGTCTCCGGCACTGTAATGGTCAGTTATGGGGTTGCAGTGCTGCTTAGCACTACAATATTGACCTTTTTTCCTCTAGGGTGCTGAATTAAATGAAAGTTTTTTTAGGCTTTGTCACTACGATGTCCTTATCTAACATTGGGGTGTTGAAGATGTTGCGACACTGATAGTTCTGGCGTTGCGATGCTGGTTCTCAACTTTGTAATTTTTTTTCTCTTTTTCCTGAGACACAATCTTGAGAAAATCTTTGAATTGAAACTTTTGAACTTAAAATTATGATCATCTAAACTCCAAATTTGACATTCTTCGATTTGAATCGAGCCACTCGATGATGCAAATCCAACGAACACAAGATCACTCAATTATGACATAATTAAGGCACTTAAATGTTGAAAACACATCTCATGATCAAGAGAATTGATATGTACTGTACGGTTGAGTGTTTTGATATGATTAAAATTACTAAAACACTCGTCCCAAAAAGCCTATAAATAAAGCCTCATTCTTCACATTAAAGACAAAAATATTAGAGAACTAAAGAGTTTTCTAATATTTTTCAATTATCATTACTGACAACCACCACCAGTTATTGACATCAACAATCACCATCATCATCGATGATCACTATCAGCAATCGTCACCATTTCTAGACCTCTGTTGTTGGATATAGTTGTATGTACGTGGACACATGCTTTCTATAATCCCTATTGGGAAATCAAGTTCTGATGTAATGTTAATTATTCATCTACAAACAATTGATTTCTATTAACCCTCATAAGACAAATCTAATATCTTATTCTCGAATAATCAACTTCTTCTTCAACTTTGAGAAAGAAAATATTATTCTATCTTTTGATATATAGTAGATTTTTCATCTTTAGCTACGTCTCATAATTTTTTCCCTTTTTGAGTTTCTGACATTAAAACAAAAAAAATCTGATCTTACAACTTTTCTTTATGTATGTTGAATTTTTGTACAACATAACAAAGATTATTAGAATTTATTCTTTCTATGAACTCTATTTTTAGCATGCAATAAAAATAACATAATTAAAGTTAACATGGCACTTTATTAAAATATTCAAAATCTACCTATAAAGCATTCAAAATTTTGATATTTACATATTTAACACCTAAATTTTACTACTTCAATATTCTAGCACCTATTAAGCTTTGTTGTGGCCGGAAAGATTCGTGGCGGTATAGTGAGTAAACTTTTCGTTTTAGCGATGCACGGATATCCAGCACACAAACCGAAAGAGAGAAGAAAAACACCCGATCTTTTTTACGTGGAAAGCCCAAAGAGAGAAAAAACCATGGGGCCTCGCCCAGGTGAAAAGATTTCATTAAACTTGAGTGAATTACAAGGGTTGACCAATCCCTCGATTTAGAGGTGGTCATATTATAGTAATTTGAAGAGCTAGTTAAAGGTCCGGTGACAGTCGGGCGGAAGTTCGGCTGCTTTTGTGTAGAAGTTTGGCAGACAAGGAACGATTCGACGAAGGTCTGGAAGCGAACGGCGGCCGGGCGGTGGTCCAATGATGGTCAGGCTGAAGTCTGGCAGTGGTCGACGGCCGGGCGGTGGTCCGACGATGGTCGGGTTGAAGTCCGGATTCGTTTGGCGATAGGGAGGTGGTCTGGCTGCGGTCGACGGCCGGGCAGTGGTCCGGCGGCGGTCGCGGGCCGGGCAGTGGTCTTGGCGGAGGTCCGACGAAGGTCGGGCTGAAGTCGGGCGGCGGTCGGTGGTCGGGAGGTGGTCCGACAATGGTCGGGCTAAAGTCAGGCGACGATCGGCGATCAGGAGGTAGTCCAGTGAAGGTCGGCGGTCGGGCGGAGGTCTGGCGGCGGTCGGCGGCTTGGCGGTGGTCCGACGAAGGTCGGGTTGAAGTCCGGCGATGGTCGGCGGATGGGCAGAGGTGCTAGAGCCCTTAAAGCATCAGAGCTCTCCCCAATCTCCAGCCAAAGGTCCCCTTTTATGCAGAGAGTGGGAGTCTATTTATATATTTTTTTGAGTTACACTCCCCGTAAATTTAAAGAAGATCCGAGGCTAGTTCAGAGTGCTCTATCAGATGGCTCATATTGATTCCCCCGATCGTAGAGAGTTTTTCAAATGTTTAAGTGCCTTAAAGATGTCGGAATTCAGATATCTTTGGTTCGTTAGATTCGTCTCGCTGAGCCGCTCGATTTAACTATAAGCAAACCATATTTGGATATCATTTTATCATCCAAATAATAATTTGACCCTTCCAAATGTGGTTCGGGGCTCCGATTCGGACCCATTTGGGCTTGGGTTGGGCCAATTTTGGTGTTTTTTTGTTTGTCTATTTGAGCTGTTCAATTTGACTATAAGTTTGCTGAAATTGGAATTCATATAATACCAAATTTTATTTGACCCTTTGGCTGGAGATTGGGGAGAGCTCTGAAGCATTAAGAGCTCTAGCACCTCTGCCCGGCCACCGACTGCCGCTAGACTTCAACCCGACATTCGTCGGACCACCGCCCGGCCGTCGAACTTCAGCCTGACCTTCGTCGGACCACCACCCCACCGCAAGACCTCCGCCTGGCCGCAGACCTTCGCCGGACCACCGCCGGACTTCAGCCTGATCATCATCGAACCACCGCCCGGCCGCCGACTGTCGCCGGACTTCAGCCCATCCGCCGCCGGACCACCGCTCGGCCCCGGACCCGCTTGACTTCAGCCCAACCATCATCGGTCCACCGCCCGGCCGCCGACCGCAGCCGAACTTCAGCCCGACCTTCGTTTGACCACCGCCCGACTGCCGACCGCTGCCCCGACTTCACCCCTGCCTTTGTCGGACCACTGCCCGACCATCAACCACCACCAAACTTCAGCCCAACCTTCGCCGGACCACTGCCAGGCCACCGACCGTCATTGGACCACCACCCGGCCGCCGACCGCAGCCGGGCTTCAGCCCGACCATCGTCGGCCCACCGCCCGGTTGTCGATCACTGCCGGACCTCAGCCCGACCATCATCGGACCACTGCCAGGCCGCTGACCGCCGCCGGACTTCAGCCCGACCTTCGTCGGACCACCGCCAGGCCGCCGGAGTTCAGTCGGACCACCTCCTGGCTACCGACCGCCACCGGACTTCAGCTCGACCATCGTCAGACCACTGCCCGGCCGTCGACCGCAGCCAGACTTCAACCCGACCATCGTCTAACCACCGCCCGGCCGCCGTTCGCTGCCAAACCTTCGTCGGATCGTTCCTTGTCATCCAAACTTTTGCACAAAAGCAACCAGACTTCCGCCCGACCGTCACTGGACATTTGACTAGCTCTTAAATTACTGTAATATGACCACCTCTAAATCGAGGTGTGGGTCAACCCTTGTAATTCATTCAAGATTAGTGAATCTTTTCACCTGAGCGAGACCCCGTAATTTTTTCCTCTTCGGACTTTCCAAGTAAAAAATATCTTGCCTCTCTCTTTTAATTTGTGTGCTGGATATCCATGCATAGATAAACGAAAAATTTACTCACCCAGTGGCCACAAATCTTCCAGGCCGCAACAAGCTTGGTATTGATTAAGCTTGTAAAGTTTAATAGTTATGCTAGCTAGTAACCCTTCTTGTGAAATTGTCCATCGCTCTCACGCTCCAAATTCAAAGCTGGGAGATGCCGACGGGTTCGTTCTTCCCCGTTCTACTCCGACGGTGCGTTTTGGTGGCTCCCGCAAGTCAGGCTTGCCGTGTGATCTCGTTTTCCATAATCGATTCTTCTAGATGCTTCTCTTCCCCTGCAGCACCGACGAGCGAACGCGTCGGCTTAGAAATCGCTGATGAGGACCCGTCTTCCACGCCTGCGGGAGCACCTGATGACTTACGGAGCCGGATCTTTCGACTTCGATTCCCAAAGAGGAGCGCAACGGTGGTGATCGATAAGTGGATCTCTGAGGGTAGGAAGGCGACGGCGCCGGAGTTACGCAAGATCGCGAGGGACCTCAGAAGGTCGCAGCGGTTTAAGCACGCGCTTGAGGTTGGAATTCTACCGCCCATTTTTGTGGCTTCTTTGCCCTTAAGAAATTTTTTGCTCAATTTTATTTTAAAAACTAAAAATGCGTCATTTTTTAGCAGGTCTTAAGTTTGGAATTTGCATATCTTTGAGCGAATGAGGTCTTTTTTTTTTTTTTTGGGAAGCAGTCCGATTGATGTTATTATCATGCGTTTGATTGTAACTATCCTTGCTTTACTTCCGATTGGAATTAGGGTTTATCTGATGTCAAGGATATCTCAATATGTTAGGGAACATTGTAATTGTTTCAATCATACAATACAAAACAAAATTAAAAACATAGTTCCAATCAACAATTCCTAAACCAAAATGTAAATCTACGCTATTCAACAGCACATAATATAACTCTTAGCTTCCCAAATTATTCTAGAATAATATTGATCCCAAAGATGAGGGATGTCATCATAATAGGGAATGCTAAATGAAGACAAAGTAAATGAACAACAATTGTAACAAAATACAGCATAAATCAGAGACTTATTAGGATCCTCAGAGAACATATGCAATGTTGAAATTCTATAGCCCACAAGTATAATATGTCTGCATCCAAGAACTAGAACTAGTTTATACCAAGATAAATGCAATTATGACCATCCAGAGACAAAATTAGGTGTAATTAGTTAGAATCTTAAACGCCTAGGAGAATAAAATCCTTTACATAGCTCACCTTGGTCTGTTGGTTGGGAGCTTAGGCTACCAACTAAGAGGTTTTGGGTTCGAGTCTTGTCTATGCGATGTGTGTGTGAGTCTGCCTTAATTGGCCTAAATGTCCTCTGACATCTACATCTTGAATACTAATACTCAACTTCATGGTCATGCGATAAAAACTAACATATGGAAAGCTATTTCACTGAAAATATATCTTGGGCCCATCTAAACTTTTTTTTTTTAATCAATCTATAATATATCTCATTATATTATATTATTCATTATGCTTTTTCAAAATAACACCTTCCCTCAATTTCTCTTTTAATACTTTCTTAAAATAGTATTTTCAACTTATCTTGATGCATTCATGTTTAACCTAGATCATATTATTTTCACTTCTAATGTACCTAGCTTGATCAAAATCTCTACATATCTTATATCTGGTCTTTGGTATTTTATGAATCTCCTTTTCTCTTTTCTTTTATACCAAATAGTTTATATAAACCATCAAAAGGTGTAACTTTTTTGCAGGATTTCTTTCTTATAATAAATATAAGTCTCAGTCTCTGTTTAAAATTGTGCAATAAGAGGCGCGCCTCTGCGCAATTTGACCCAAAACCGCCTCGAGGCTTACGCAATTCCTCTCCTGGCAGAGGCGTACGCCTCACTTGAACTGAGGCGCGCCTCAGAGGCACAATTGCGCAATTCTGGCTGAGGCGTACGCCTCAAATATATGCTTAGTACCGCTCAGTATATGCTCGCTATAGCTAGGTATTTGCTCGGTACTGCTAGGTACATGCTCGGTACCGCTCAGTATATGCTCGGTACAGCTAGGTATTTGCTCGGTATTGCTAGGTACATGCTCGGTACTGCTCAGTACCACTAGATACATGCTCGGTACTGCTAAGGAACATGCTCGGTACCACTCGGTATCTTCCCATAAAAACAACTTACGAGCTTCAAAAACAAATAGAACTTCAAAATTACTCTTACAATAAACAGGTCGAACCTCGCCAGGGGGCAGCGAGGGGGCAGCGCCCCCTTGGACCCCCGGCAGTCCGGCATATTGTTCTATTCATCATCTTTAGTAATAGTTGTTAGTGTTAGTCTACTTGTTCATGAGTGCATGCTTTGATTGGAAGACATTGGACTCTATAGAAGAGGAGGAAGGGGTGAGAAGATTCCCTTGAAGACTCATTTAGTGATGGGACATGATTGGATTATATATGTTCTTTCTTAATTGTACTTTGGGAGTTTTGATAGACTAATATTTTGTGGTTTTGTATTTTGGGATATGATTTTATTGCATTTATTTTCTTACTTTCCCCTAATTTTAATTGTCATTTAGATGTTTTTATTGTATGATAGAATCTTGCTATTTTTTACTTGCTAAAACCCTTAAATTCTCATTTACGCAATTCTTCGTCGGTGAGGCTTACGCCTCACACCGCCTCGAGGCTTACGCCTCGCCTCACAGACGAAAAACGCCTCGAGGCTTATTTACGCAATTTTAAACCTTGGTCTCAGTAATATTTAGCATTTTCCGAACTTTAAATTCTCTTCTTTTTCATTAAATACTTTTATACCTTCTCATTTCACTACTTAGTTTTTTTTTTACTAATGTATGATTTATTTTTAGACTCTTATAAAACTTCTACAATAATTTTTCTTAATATAATTAGTCATCTTATCTCACATCAAGTTTTTCTTAACTAAAGAATTTCAATTTACTTCTCTTAGATATACGTTGATAACTACAACTCGATGTTATGTGTCAAACTCTCTTTCGAAATCATCGAGCAATTTTTGCGATTTTTTTTTTCTTTTCTTGTAAGTAAAAAAGTTGTACATTTATAATTTGATGGCTCCACTTCTTAAAATAGTTAAGCTTTCTTCTCATTCTTTTAAAATTTGCATTCTCTATTACAAGATAATATGCTATTGTGAAATCACGTATGTTTTTTTTCCATTGTATTCTTTTATTCTTTTTATAGCCACCATGAATACCCTCTTGGATCATTCTATTATAATCTAAATATCCTTTCCTTAGTTATATATTGTAGTAGTCGATCCATATGTTCTCAAAATAAAATTTTTAAACAATCTTCCCATCTAATTTGAGTATAAGCACTACTTATATATATAACCGAATTCAAATATTAATTATAATTAAATATCCAAATACTAATATGAAATTCATAATTCAAAATTTGAATTCCACATTTAAAATTATAAAAATTTAACATGCTCGTTATAACACCAGCATTTTGTGTTTCTAACACCAATGGACTTTGACATGAAAATGCGTGCTGCTAAAACTAGTTGGTGAAGCACTACCAACTGCTTGTGAGGTCTGTAGCTTGGTGCTTTTCATATCTTTGCTTGTGTATTTACTCAAGTCAATATCTGCCATGTGCACTTTGACCGTTTCCTTCATTTCTTTTTTGCACCTTGCTGCATGCTACCATATATCATATTTGCTTGGTAAAGGGACTCAATACTTCGTTTTAATTTGCTTTTTCTATAATTGGAAGGAAAAAAGAGATTAAAAAACGGCCAAAACTCATTACACTTGCTCTTAATTTATTATCATTTGTCTTATTCTATTTTAGTTTGAGTGCATGTACCACGTTAGTACTCTATTCATGTTATAAGCTCGATTGAACATTTGTTTTTAAATACTTGATGTATGAATGTCAATTTTCTTATGCTTTGTTTGGAACAGCTTTCTTATTGCTTCTTAAAGCGGCTTTCTAGTTAACAAATTTTAAATTTTTAACTAAACAGCCGCTTTAAGAAGCAGTAAGAAAATAGTCCCAAACGAAGCCTTAGTTTAATGCATTATTGATTTGCTTCTTGAACTGATTCAAGTTTATAGATATCAGAGTGGATGAAAATTCATCAGGAATCTGAGCTTTCAGATAATGACTTTGCGATGCGCATAGACTTGATAACCAAAGTATTTGGAGTTAGTTCCGCAGAAGAATTCTTTGAAGGGCTCCCATCAAGTGCAAAATCCTGTGAAGCTTATACTGCTCTCCTACATGCTTACGCTGGAGCAAAGCTCATAGATAAAGCTGAGAGACTCTTTGAGAAGATCAAGGATTCAAACTTCTCTGTGAGCATTTTGACCTTTAATGAGATGATGACACTATATACATCTATAGGACAGTTGGATAAGGTTCATGTTGTTGTTGAAGAATTGAGGAGGAGAAAAGTCTCGCCAGACTTGTTTACATATAACCTATGGATAAGTGCTTGTGCTGCTACTTTTGATGTTGAAGGTGTCAGAAAAATACTAGATGAAATGGCCTCAGACTTGAGCTTTGATGATAGCTGGACAACATACGCAAAACTGGCTGATATATATATCACAGCAAGCCATCTTGTCAGTTCAGACAATTCTCTTATTGAAAATGAGAAAATCAGTCAAAGGGAATGGATAACTTACGATTTTCTTATTCTTCTACATGCTGGTCTTGGTAACATCAACAAAATAAATGAAATTTGGAAGGCTTTGCACATGACCTCTCAAAAAATGACAAGCAGAAATTATGTATGTATTCTTTCTTCCTACCTTGTGCTGGGGAAACTGAAAGAAGCTAGCGAAGTTATAGATGAGTGGAAGCAATCAAAGGTTTTAGACTTCGATATATCCGCTTGCAATAGGTTGTTTGATGGATTTGTGAAGGTTGGCTTGGTCGAAGCAGCTGAGACTTTACAAGGATTAATGCGGCTGAAGAATTTAGAAATTCCAGGCAGCAATGCCTAGTTAATTTAAGTTGCATTTTCTAGAACAGTGCTTCTTGAGAAACTTTCCAATAGTTAAAAGCATCTGTATTGATGAGATTTCATTATACTTAACCAAGTTTTCTTTCTATTAATTATACAGATATCCATTACTAAATTTAGGCTCCATTTGGGACGGCTTTCTCGCTGCTTCTTAAAGCAGCTTCATAGTACAAAAATTTAAATTTTTGTATTAGAAAACAGTTTTAAGAAGCATCAAGAAAACCGTCCCAAACGAAGCTTTAATATAGTTTTTACTAGTGAATGTTTGTCTATAATTCTGCCATGCTGCTAACAATGTGTTCCCTTACATGAATGTTTCACGTGGAAGTTATTTGCCTAGAAAGACAATGGATGGGTCAGCCCTACCTAAGCATTTATCACTGATGCAGATCTTCATGTGGATGGAATCTCGGAGCGGTTTTCAGTCATCGGCAGCTGATCAAGCTGCGAAATTAGATCTAATAATCAAAGTTGATGGCATAGCTAATGCAGAACTACATTTTGAGCAAATATCCCACCGTGCTTCACAGAAGGCTGCAAGTCTACCTCTTCTCCATTCGTATGTGAAGCAAAGAGAATTGGGGAAAGCAGAAGCCCTTTTGGCAAAGATAAACAACATGGGTTTCATTGTGAATCCTCATCCCTTCAATGAGATTATGAAACTTTATGCAGCAACAGGTCAGTTCAAGAAGGTAATTTATGTTGTCCAACACATGAAGCGAAATAAGGTTCCTCTTAATGTACTCTCTTATAACCTCTGGATGAATGCCTGTGGTGAAGTATCTGACATTGCTTCACTGGAGATGACTTAGAAGGAGATGATGGTGGACAAAAATGTTCAACCAGGTTGGAGTACATACTGTACTTTAGCCAATATTTATACTAGGTCAGGTCTTGTTGACAAGGCTTTCACCGCCCTTGGGATTGCCAAAAATAAGCTATCTATGACGAAACGACTTGGTTATTCTTTTGTCATGACAAATTATGCTGCTCTGGGTGATAAAGAGGGATTTTTAAGGCTTTGGGAATTCAGTAAAAGAGTGGGAGGAAAGATCCCTTGCGGCAATTATATGAGTGTCATATCTTGTTTGGTTAAGCTTGGTGAAATTCCAGAGGCTGAAGGGGTCTTCAGGACCTGGGAGTCTCAATGCTGGAAGTATGATATTAGGGTTCCCAATATACTTTTGGCTGCTCACATGAGGAATGGATGCATGGATAAGGTTGAATTATTACTTTTTCATGCTTTAAAGAAGGGTGCTAATCCAAATTACAAGACTTGGGAGATTCTGATGGAAGGATGGGTGAAGAGCAAGCAGATGGAGAAGGTTGTGGAAGCTATGAAGAAAGGTTTATCCATGGTGAAGCACTGTATTTGGAGACCTCCCCCAGAAATTCTGTTGGCCATTGCAGAGCACTATAAGGAGTTTCAGAATGTTGATGATGCTAAGAGGTTTGTGAAGGTTCTTCGACGTTTGCATCTAATGAATCTGCACTTGTACAAATCGTTTGTCAGAATGCATATTGAAGCAAAGAGAATGACCCCAAACATAGTGAAGATGATGGATAGAGATGGAATCGAGCCAGATGAGGAGATCAGGTTATTGATTAAACAGATGGACAGTATTTGTATTGACTAGTTCACATTTTAGCAACCCTCATTACAGGAATGATTCTTCACTACATTCATTATATTCTCTCTCGTAGCTCTTATGTGTGAAGTCAGTTTATCCAGAAGAGCATGGTCTCCTTCGCCAGTTCCAGCCCAGGGAAGTTATTAATCCATGAACTGATAACTGGTAGCTTCTGTTCATTGTCAATCTTATTGTTGATAATCTCTTGAAGGAATTCTGATCCAGTTGGGAATGAAGATATCTTTCCAGGAGCTTTAGCATCTCTTAGGCTTCGTTTGGGACGGCTTTCTTACTGCTTCTTAAAGCAACTTTCTAGTACAAATTTTTTTATTTTTTAACTAAAACATTGATTTAAAAAGTAGTAAAAAAGCCGTCCCAAATGAACCCTCATTCTCTTGGAACTCTTTCACTGCATCAAGTTGTTGAATCCAACACACCGAGGCTTAGGGTGGTTGGTGGGCAAGCACGGTTGGGAATTCTCATTCCCGGTTCAAATCTCCTCTACTACGGCCTCGCCTCTTCAATGGAGCAAAGCAAGGGTGGACTTGATGCTGGTGGGTGGCCTCGCTAGGTTCCGCCGAAGGATTTGTTACGCCGTCAAGTGCTCCCTTTGGAGTAGCAGCAGGTAGATACTCTTGTTCCTAAAAAAAAGTTGTTGAGTCTCCAACGGATAGCAAATTAGAACTAACTTGCAGGCACTGTCAAAAACTTAGCTACTTGAATTGTGAAATATGACTAAAAGCTTCATATATGATCAGCACAGCAAACCTTTTGTTTTCAAAACTGTTATGCTCCTATGGATCTGAAGGAAGTGCTCCTATGGATCTGAAGGAAGCAGGTTGGAGCAGA
The DNA here is from genome assembly GCA_022539455.1 of Dendrobium nobile. Lineage (NCBI taxonomy): Eukaryota > Viridiplantae > Streptophyta > Magnoliopsida > Asparagales > Orchidaceae > Dendrobium > Dendrobium nobile. The sequence continues at coordinate 2,578,160 of CM039727.1, forward strand.
TTTCCCTACAGGTTTGTTCATTGAGAATAGAAATTTCTGCGATGATGGGTCTTAAAAGTATTATATTTATTCTAGAATGAGTAATTTAAAAATAATTAATTTAAATTTATATTACTTTTATTTTAAACTAAAATTAATAATTTTTAGATTATTCTAATAAAAAATTTGATCAAGTTATTCTTATTTGATTTTTTTCTCAAATTAGTCGCACCAACAAAGGTAGCAATTAGGTTAGGATATTTTAGTTTACTTTAGTATTGATAGATCTTAATATTCTTGCATATATTTTAAGATAAATATAATATAAAATTTAATTTATTATTTATATATTACATTTATTTCAAAATAAATTTTTATTATTAAAAATTTTAATTACTTTTATTGTCAGAATTAAGGCTTAGTTTGAGATAATTTTTTTATTTCTTAGTAATTTTTTAGTTGAAAATTTTTAATTTTTTATTAAAAATTTGATTTAAAAAAAAAAGTTCCAAATTCCCTGTGAATCCATGACACCAATTCACTTCAAATCATAATTTTGAAACAAATTCATATTCCAATCAGTTCAATCACTATCATATATATAATAAATTAAGATATTTTGAAAGGATGAATTCACTATTTTTTAGCACCACCATCCTTCTTTATCATATTTAGATTTGCATGTAATTACTCATCTAATCTCTAGTTGATATCCACTTGTAAGTGACCATCCTCAAGACTTGGGCTTCGTTTAGGACGGCTTTCTTGTTGCTTCTTAAAACAGCTTTTTAATATCAAAATTATATTAAAAAATTGCTTTAAGAAGCAGTTAGAAAACCATCTAGTACCACTTCAAATCATTTCTCGAAGATCTTTCTTATCAAACTCTCAAACAAAAAGGTCAGCTTTAAGCTCATTTTTGTTATCACATGTATCAGGATAGTTTGTAATCCTCATATGGGATGCCATCTTGAACAATTTTTCAACTCATTCTTTCTCTACCTAATAGACCTGCCTTCATTCCAGAGCATATTCAATAATTTACTTTCCTTGGTCAACAACTCATAATAGTCAACATATACATATCGTTGTATTGTATACAACATGAACTACTTAGATCAAGCATATTTATAAAACAAAAAGCATCAGTATTCAATTTTACAAGTCCAGATAATGCGCGGCAAGGCAAAACATGAATTATATCAACTTAGTGGAGACAATGAAAGCATGCATGATTAACACAATCTAAGGCTATTACTTCGGCTCAGTGAAAGAAGACTGAAAATCAATATGTTTTTGGTTTGCATATAGCTCTAATGAAAATCAACAAGTCAACGAATGATGTGTTAGGGTTGGATCAAACATGAATGAGATGAGCTTGAATTGAAACCAACTATAGCTCAAGATCAAATTGAAATGCAAATGCCTATTGCAATAAATGTCTATAGCTTCTGCTAGAAAGGGTTTATTTTTTTTATTTCATGTCCGAAGTCTTCTAAGAGGGTTTATTTATAGCATGATAAGAGAACTTAAAATCTCATTAATGACTTAACAACTGTGGGCTCCGAAAATTCGCACCCCGGCCTCCCTTGCTTTCGGAAGAGTTTTAAAGAATTAAGTTCCTAGGTAAATTTTTAGAAGGCAGATTGGGTTTGAAATAAAACACTACCAAGAGATTTTGCCCTCATTTTGTGAGGACTTTATGATCTGAGTTCTGGTTTCCTATAAGCACAAATCCCTTTAGTTAATTACCCCTCCCGACAACGAGAGAGAACTTTCGATTAAGACTAGTCATCAATCAAATACGTAAAGATATGTGTATATGACATATAGTGGTAGCATGTGTTAGATTGTTGAAAATATAATATTTAAAATTAGAAATTCACCACCTTGCACTTAAAGCGAATGGTGGGAGAATGTATGATGAGGTCGATCAAGATCCCATGATTTCGTCTTCCCGGGCCATCGTGGTCCTTGATCTATTTAGTCAGAGGAGGTAGTCGACCCAACCTGACAGAAGGATCCTTGTCGGCAGCCATGGGTTGCGTCGTCCAATGGTATCTTGTGGAGCAGTACTTGGGAGAAAGAGACCAGATTTTGGCAGAATTGAAGAAACGTTTATAGAGAGCACAACAAATCACGTAGAAGCAAGCGGATGGACACGGGAGAGATGTGCAATTCAAGGTTGGCGGCATGGTTTATTTGAAGATCCGACCTGACAAACAAAGAACTTTGGCTCGACGAAAAAATGAGAAGCTCTCCCCCCGTTACTTTGGGCCCTACAAGGTAATGGAGCGCGTTAGCTCAGTAGCATATTGCCTACGTTTGCCATCGGCATCAGCTATCCATCATGTATTTCATGTATAGCAACTGAGACGAGCAATTGGAAACCATACACCCTCGCCCGCACTACCAGCCACACTGTCAAAGGATATGGAGGTGATCTTAGAACCATTGGAGGTGAAAAGGGTGCGCCAAGGAGACAATGGGATCAAAGAGGTGCTAATCAAGTGGTAGGATTTATCAGAATATGAGGTGACATGGGGGTCCAACAGTACTATTCAAAAGCAGTTTCCCTTTTTCCACCTTGAGGACAATGTGACTTTTTGGGAGGGGAGTATTGATGCAACTGGAAGCATCAACCTAGTTGCCTAGGTGGGGCCCATGACCTACTTTATCACCTATAGAAGAAGAGGCTTTGGGAGGAAACTCTTTGGGAAAGATGTAAGGGGCATTTATTATGAAATTTGGACTGTTTAGGGGAGGGGGATTATGGAGGGTTAGGATTTTTATATTATCTTTTGAACTTTTGCAGCAGTTTTTGTGAGGTGTTTGGGTTCCTTGTAGCTGTTAGGAATTGTGGGAGATACGATTCACCTCTCGAACAGTTAATCAACTTCTTGTCTTGCTTTGCATGAAAATTAGTAAAAACAACTCTCTTAGTGCTATTTATGGATCTATTTCAAGTAAGTTGCCATCTTTTTATATTGTTGTGTTGTTTTGATTATCAAGTCCTATCAAGTTGTGAATGAAAAGGGCAAATAAATAAACTTACAAAGTCAAGCTAATGGTGCTGATCAACAAAATCTATTGCATCAAATTATTATAGCATCAAAGATTGGTGAAGATCAGCTAGATAATCAAAACCATGCAATTGCCTTTACCATAATGGAGGCTCTTCAGGCAATTGATATGAACCAGAATAACTATTTGGAAGAGGCTTTCAAAATGAGGAATCTTTTGGAGGAATTCAATGAAGACTATGGCCCAAAAACCATTCTTGGTGTACGTGGGCACATTTTTAAAGGAAGTATTTCATCTTTGAGATAGTTCATGTCAAACCAAGAAACAATTTTTTGACAATTGGACAAAAGGTTCTGCCTACTCCACTGAAGGTCTACTTCCAATACAGGCATGCACATGTATTTGACTAGCTTTTTCACATCATTAAAGGTGACATATGCAAGGCTTCTCGTGGAATCAACCTAAGAGGATTAAACTTGACATTAAGGCAAGGAAATATCACCCACCATGAGTATATTCAGGTTTGGAAGGATCGTGATGTTGGGCTCAACTAAATCTCCCTATTTGGAGTAAAGGTTTCCTGTAGCAATGGAGAACAATTACTTAGCAGAGATATTTATCACTTGGGCCACCAATTTGACTTCTTCCGCATGTTTTCTTACTACTTCATGACTGTAGGGTTCTATGTCAGCTCACTAATGAGAGGAATAATCCTTTGAAGGTTGCCATGGCATCTCAATATGCCGTCCAACTTGGTCTATTGATGGCCTTACCCATTGCTATAAAGATTGGGCTAAAAATGGGTTTCAGAACTGCATTGGGCTACAAAATCATCATGCAACTTCAATTGTACTTAGTGTTCTTAACATTCTTGCTTGGAACAAAATCTCATTACTTTGGACAGACAATCCTACATGGCAGAGCAAAATATAGAGCTACTTGATGAGGATTCGTTTGTTGACACGTAAAGTTTGCAGATAACTACAAGATGTACTCTAGAAGTTATTTACAAAGGGTCTGAAAATTATGATGTCATCTGCCGTTAATTGGGTGGCCTTTGTGACTCTTATTTCTATTCATTAATTTCTAATACAAGCCATAAGATTTATCTTGATTGATGTACACCTTTCTTATCTTTCATCAAAAGTGAAAAATAGTTGAATTGAATTAATAGTTGGTGTCCTGCAAACTTTAGAATTTTTGTTTCATTGCTTTCAGCATCAAATGATAGATTTTATAATAAAAAGCTCGGACCCTAAATCATCCAACTTCATAATGGATATCAAGCTCTAGAAAAGGCCTTACAACATAAAAATAGAATGTTTGCAACCTTCAAAAAACATCATATATCATCCTATATTGCAAAAGAAATATGCTTGTTAAACCAAGAGAATAAATATACAATTTCTTGAAAATTTTAAGTTGAATTAGATGTTGTTCTAAGAATTTGGGTAGAAATTGTCATGCCCATGCTTTGTACAAGATGAACATGAGCAATAATTCTATCCAATTCAAAGAAACCTAAAAAATGGCTATCTTTCGATTAAAATGAAATCTATAAATGAGAACTTCAAGAATAAACGAATATTCCATAGCAAATGAAATATTCTCGTAAATCTATAGGGCCATATGTTTCCTTTCAAGCCAATCATGAGATCCAATTATACAAAATATGGAAGGTATTAGAAGGGAGTGATAAAATGAATGAAAAGTAATGCTATAAAATTTGAGAAAACAAACATGGGAAATTAAAATTTATGTTTAGGGTTTAACCAAGTAAAGATTGACTCATGAAAAGTTCAAAAGCTAGCAACATCATCTATAAGAACAGAACTCATTTGAGATGATTATTAGAGCTAAATTCATTGCTTTTGAGAACTGAAATTTGGCCACAGTTGTAGCTACGTTGAAGCTCACCAAAAATTCCAAGGACCTACTAAAAAATATATATCATTATTAAGGGCAAAAAAAAAACAACAACAACTTAATCTCAACTGTAAACAAAATTATCACATTGTTTATTATCAGAACATCAGCTATCATCAGTCTAAGATGGGCTTAGGGTTTACAAGATTAAAGAGAAACAAAAAAAAATTTAAGGAAATAAATTCTTATTCCATTCATACTCATCACTAAATATAAAATTTGACCTCAAAGCATCCATCTTAGCTTATCACTTGAATAACTTCTTTGATCAAATTTGCAAAAGCTTCTAAGCAAACTTAAGACTGAAATGTTTAATCTTTAGGTTTTGACAATTTGCCAATCCCCCTTAATCTCTGATTTTCATCTTGAAGTGAAGTTTCAACAGCTTCCTGAAAAAATTATGCTCGTTCATTTTTTAATTTAGATCTAATTTATAAATTGCATTTGAGATTGAGGTCACAGATGCAACTTACAGTCAAATATACAATTTTGATGGTTTATCATATGTTAATGTTCTTTTTTTCATTTTTATTATTTTTTAAGGTTACACAAACCGCTGACCCTGATGTAAGAGCAATCAAGATCGCATGATAAACTTAAATAACCTTAAATCCTCTTGTTCTGAAAAAGAAATTTCCCCAAATTACAATACAAGATACATACCACATAATCAGAATGAAATTATATTCCATGTATGATTTCATTGTAGTATTTTGCTTCCCAAAAGCGCACAATTACACGGAACAACTCAATCCAATCATGTTCAAGAACCCCACCATTCTCTGTTATACGCATTATAAATGGTCACTTAGCAACTGATGTGAGTCCAACGGTACATATAAGTGTACATGTCTCTGGAGATCGCACAAAAAAGAAGCTGTAAGTCATGGTATATGTGAATGATACATATCGCAGGCAATACCTTACTAATTTAAAACAAATGGAATGCCACTTATAAAAATGGAGCCTGCCTAAACAAATGCTATCAGCCATTGTGAAGCGCATTAATGAAATCAACATCCAAAAATCAAAACGCTCATCGATCATTCCAAGTAGCAAATCGTATTATAGAAATATTAAAGCACATAATTTACACGCAAAAATTAAGACAAATATCTTAACTGCGTAACTCGCGAAGCAAAGCCCCACCATACAAACACCTCACCTTGACATCAAGCTTGCTAAGGAAATCTCCAGCCTCGCCTTGCTCGCCACCATTCAGAGTCTCAACAATTCTTACTGGAGCCTTCTTCGGCTCCGAAGGCTCGTCGAACTTCTGTGACACGATGGTCGAGGTCTCCTCAGAGGCCGTTGCTAGTGGCAATGCAAACCTGAAACGGAATAGGGTGAGCATGGCTAGTGTATAAAATATAAATTAATGTTTTCGCACAAATACATTCGTTTGCGTCGAAGCCAAAGAAGAGATGAATCATCGAAGAAACACTTCGACTCACTTTATAATGTATTAGGTACCTGGTTTGGAGTGAAACAATAAGGTTTTGGATGAAGAGAGGGATGGGTGATGGCAAATGATCGGAAGGAGACGGAGTCGGGGAAGGGAGAGGATCGCCCTTGGGTGGCAGCACAGTTCCATTTCAAAGCCGAGCGAGGGAGAAGAGGCAGGTTGAGTGCTCCACCGCTTTGGAATGGTATATTTATTTATAGAGGCTAAAATGAGAAATTATTCAGCCATGAGTCCAGGAACTTTTATTAGGTCAGGTTACAGGACGTAGCTCTACGTTCGGTCACCTCTGATGTAGCACCACGTAAAAACCCGAAAATCCGACCCAAACCCGTCATAATTTATTGATTGGTCACGTGTTTTAAACCATTCCGGGTCGGCCCGACGTAGTTTATATTAAACGGGAGCCAAAAGTTAAAAACCCGTGCCTTCTATAAAAGTATAATAACCTTTTGGTGGATTATGGTCTGAAAACGTTATACAGTATTTAGGGTTTACATCACGAAGAGAAAGTTTTCGCGAAAGGTTCCAAGAGATGGAAGAAACGACAACGGTTTTTTCTTTGGAAGACTTTGACGATTTCGAGGAAACAGCTGGCGCTTATAATGTCGATGAAGATTTTTCTGATTTTATACAAGTAATTTCTTATCTTTGAAGAGGTTTTACAATATAAAATTTTAAATTCTAGCTACGTATGCTCTCTTTTTTTTTTCATCGATTATATAGTAACTGGTATCCCGCTTATCCATGAGAACTATATTTATACCGAGAGAGAAGGTTGGACTATTGATCGGTACATGCTCGGTACTTATAGGTATTGCTCGGTATGCTCCTTTTTTTTATTTGTTTACGTCGATTATGTCTACCTTGTACCGAGCTTATAAATAAGTACCATATGTGTACTAAGAAAAAAATTTTGATAAAGCTCGGTATAGATCGGTACTGCTCGGTATTTATAGGTATTGTTCGGTATGCTCCTTTTTTTATTAATTTACGTCGATTATGTCTACCTTGTACCAAGCTTATAGATAAATACCATATGTGTACCGAGAAAAAAATTTCGACAAAACTCGGTATAGATCGGTACTGCTCTGTATTTATAGATATTGCTCGGTATGCTCCTTTTTTTTGTTAGTTTACATCGATTATGTCTACCTTGTATAAACTTCTCTAAAAGTTAAAGTTCGACATCTAAAATGAATCTTGGGGGAATATCCCTGCATAATAAATAATAAAGAAACAAAACTTATGTAAATACCGAGTATTAGCTTCAAGTACCGAGTAGTACCGAGTAATATTATAGAGGATTCATAGCGATCACATATACACAGTTTTTTCATGATATATCTAAACTAATACCGAGAATTGACTTTGAATAACCTAGTAATACCGACCAATACCGAGCAGTACCGATCAGCACCGAACAGTACCGAGCAGTACCCAACAACATCGAACAATACATTATATAAAAAATATGAAGATATATATTGTAATACATGTTCAAATTTATATCGAGTATTAACTCTGAAGACCGCGCAGTACCGAGCAGTACCGAATAATACTACAGAGCTTTCAGAAAATTTCACACACAATTTAATATAAAATATATTATATAACAAATATACAGATTTATTCTAATACATGTTAAAGTTTATACCGAGTATTAACTTTTAATACCGTGATGTACCGAGTAATACCGAGCAGCACCGAACAAAACTACAGAGCAGTACAAGCATGTTCCCCGAATAATACCGACCATTGCACAAATCATATTTTAAAAAATGAAGAACAATAATTGTATATTATTCAAACAATAGGCACTGTTTTAAAACTCCATTAATGTTCTAAATAATCAATACCGATAAATACATATAAAAAATCAATCGGTAATACCGAATACCGATTAGTACCGAGCATTACTGCGAACTACCAAACACAAAACTCTGATTGATTAGAAACATTCTCACAGTATACATTCAATTTTTTATACTAAAATGAAAGGTAGTAAGTTAACCCTAACCCTAAAAATATGATTTTAAATTTTTTTAACCAGAAAAACTATATGACAAGAATAAAAGTTCTTCGAAAGAAATTTCTAACCTGAGGCATTATTACTCTGAAGGTATTCGACCGGAAATTTTCTTCGAACTCGCGGCAAATGCTTACGAACTACGAAGGAAAGGAACAGTTGCAGAATTCGCTTTGTCTTTCAATCTAGTATAGTGAAGTGAAAATCTACAGGGTTGGAATTTATTTAAAAAACTATCATACCTTGATGGGCTGGTTGTCGGGTCGTCATTATTTTAAAATACGCATGTGCGACATACCCACTATTCGCCAGGTCGGGTCCGCGGTATTGTGCCTGCTACGTGGCGCTAAATCAGTGGTGACCGAACGTAGAGCTACGTCCTGTCACCAAACCAAATAAAAGTTCTGAGTCCAGAGGGTAAAGAACCCTTGGATGTGGGGAATTATTGGGTTCGGATACCGGACGACGTCCGGAGCCCAATGAAAATGCTCCACATCACCCCCTACTCGGTACAGAGCTCGGTACTTCTGCTCAGTACCGAGCTCAGTACTGCTCGGTACTGTGAAGTACTGAGCTCAGTATTACTCGATAATGTGAAGTACCGAACGTAAGTTGTGTCCGGTGTCCAAACCCAATATTCTCTCTTGCATGTGAGTGTATAATTTTGTATATATATATATATATATATATATATATATATATATATATATATATATATATATAGTGTGTATAAATATTATTCATATTCGAATGGTTTTTTATCATTCGGACTTCACGTAGAATAATTTCTCCTAAAAAATAGCTCACCTTGATTTGTTGGTTGGGAGCTTATGCTATCACCTAAGAGGTTTTGGGTTCAAGTCTTGTGTATGTTATGTATGTATGAATCTATCTTAATTGACCTAAATGTCCCCAAACAAAAAAATTTATAGAGGCTAAACAAGAATTTAATTATACTGCCTAGTTTTTTTATTAATCCATTTAGTTTTTTAGGTGTGAGCTTTGTCAACCATTCAAATAATTTTGGATTCAAAATTTAGGTATATAATGTGTAAGAATTTGTTTTATTTGCTTAAATATCTCCCTTTTTTTTTTTTTGAGAAAATCTAATAATGAAGTCTTATGTGTCTTTTAATGTGATTTGATAATCTAATATAAAAATATCTCCTACGCCCCCGCACTCACTTGCCTCGCTCCCACAGCATGCACTTGCACCATGCTCACACCTATGTGTTAGCGAGTTGGGTCAAGTCAATCCGAGTTAGGGCGAGTTAGGTCTGGGTTTAAATTTTTGTCCCACTTGTTTAATCATGGCGGGTTCCCATGGAAGTACTTGAAGATGTGTTGGTTCCGAGTTGAACTAGTTACTGTCTATAAAATCCATTTTTGACACCGATAGAACTTGGAGTTTCATTTTTCTTCATTATTGTGCCAACTTAATAATTTAAAACTTATATGAATAATTCATTTTTTCATTCTTAATTATAAAACAATTTCCTATGATGTGTTTGCATATCTATTATATAACATTTATATGTCTTAAGAAAGGTTAAATGACATAAATTTGGCTCTTTTCATATTCTCTTTTAATAATCATTGCGGGCTAGAATATACGCAACGATAGAGTCAAAATTTTATGTCTCAGTGTTGTACGAATATCTAGCAGACAAATAGGAACATAATATTTTTTACGTGGAAAATTCTAGAAAGGGGAAAAACTACGGGGCAACACCTAGTTGAAATGATTCCACTAGTATTTGAGTATATTACAATTAATTGAACCATCCTTGAGAACGATCAAATTACAAACAATCAACTGTATGGTTAAAATCTAGTGACAAACAAGGGTCAATGCAGGTCTGGCGACGTTTGGTCGGGCAGAAGTCCGACGTCAATCGGTCGTCTGACAGAAGTCTGGTGTCAATCGGTGGTCCGGCGCCACTCAGTGGGTGGTTTGGCGGAAGTCTGACGTCAGTGGGTAGTCTGGCGTAAGTTCAATGTCATGCGGTGGTCCGGCAGAAGTCTGGCGCCACTCAATGGTTCGGCAGAAGTCTGACGCCACTCGATGGTCCCGCGAAAGTCTGGAGTCAGGCGGTGGTTTGACGGAAGTCCGGGCCATAGTCGAGGAGGAGCTAGGTGGCAAGAGCGGTCTCTAATATCTCTTATTTCTTCCTTGCTTGGGGTCCCCTTTCATGAGAAGTGAGGCGTCTAGTTATATACTCCTGAGAGTGACATGACCCCTAAATAGGAGAGATCAAGGGCAAATTGGGAGTGGGTTGAATGGACGACCGATGTTGAATCCCTTGATCATGGATTTTTAATTGGGCATTTTAATGACTTAATGATATCATAATTTGGCGATCTTAGGCTCGTTGGATTTGTCTCATCGAGCCGCTCAATTCGACTATAAGCATGTCACGTTTGGAAACCATTTGGTAATCTGAATTGAGTCAAATATAAGCATTTGGGCTCGGATTGAGTTGAATTTGGTGTCGTTGGGTTCACATTTTTTAGACGATCAATTCGACTATAAGTTTTCTTAAATCAGAGCTCAGATGGTCCAAATTTTAATTTCAGAAGTTTTTTCGTGTTAGATCAAGATAATTTTTTGATGATATATCAAAAATTAACAATTTTCTTCATCCAAAACTGGGTCGAACTAAATAACTTAAATTAAATTAAATTAGATTTAAAAAATTAATTCATGAATTTAAATTTCTAAAATTTGTAATCAAAATTTAATTTTTTTGGGTTGTAAAATCAAAATTAATTCATTTAGCTAATTTTTAAATTAAAAAAAAAACATGTTGTCTTTTTTTATTTTTATTTTTTTGGGAAAATTTGGGCAAAGCCCGTATATGAATAACAAAGGGATTACAAAATTGTTAAAAAACAAAAAGCCCAGCAAAAAAGAACCGGTAAATGCTCAAAAGAGCACAAAATCAGCATAAAGATGTTGCAGCAACATAATATAGTTCAACCAAAATCCAAAAAAGGCTGCAAAACAAAAAAAGCCAGGACTCAGAAATAAATCAAAATCATTGACAAATACTAACCCCCGGTTGCGCGAAGACCGTCCAAGGGGCAGTCATTTATAAACCAGCAAATGGAGCTTCATCATCGTACAGGCTAACAAATCCAATAGTCAAGTAAACGGGACGTGGAAACGCCTACCATATCAAAGTTTTTCCAGCAAATTGATTGAATTTTTCCACTTTAATACTTTCCTGAATACCACTCTTTTAATATTGATCAGCAAGGAAGAGCTACTTTGTGTATCAAACCCAAATCTCCGATTGTTCCTTTCTTTCCATATTTGATATATAGTGCAACAGACATTCAACATCTAATAGTTTTTAACCGTGGGAGATCTATAAAAAGCATTTTCCAACCATTGTAAGAGATGCATCACCATAGGTCTAAGCAGGAAAGTTCTTGTCTCAGGAATGAGACCAACCAGAATGTTGAATGTCTGTTGCACTATAAGATACCCCTGAGTTGTTCCCTTTAGTTACTCTCTCCATCTTCTTTTAGTCTTCTATCCGTTGTGCTAATTTCATGGCTTTCCCAAGGATTCTTGGTTCCAAGACTCTTACTGTTGCTCGAATTTTTGGTTTCAGTCCCTTCATCCAGTTTCCTTCTAGTACTCTTTCTAAGAGCTGGTCAAATCTGCTGGCTAATGACTCGAATTTGTCCTGGTAGTCTGCCACAGTTCCTTCTTGTGCAAAGAATTTCTCGTAGAAATCTCCTTCCTTGTCGGTTCAGAAACGTTCAAGTAAGCATTCTTTAAATTCCCTCCAAGTCCGGATGGGTTCCCTTCGGTCTCTCCATTGGTACCATGCTAGCGCCTTTCCTTCCAAACATAGTCCCACCACTGTTAGCTTCTCTTCTTCCGTTAGCCCATTGACGGTGAAGTATTGTTCAACCTTGTAAATCCAGTCATGGTCATCCTCTCCCTCAAAGACATGAATTTTTAGTTTCTTTACCTTTAGATCGCCTATGTTCCCTCGGAAGCCACCATACCCTCCAAAGCTATAAGGAGGGCGTGCTCCCCAGTTATGTCGGTCTTCTCTTCAATGATCATACCTTCCTTCTGCATTGGATTCCCTTCTTCCTCTTTCAAATTTCGTATCGTAGTGGATCCAGAGGAGGCATGCCCTCTTCTCCCTCCAAGATTTCGACATCCAGATTTTCTCTTCCCCTAAATCGATTAGGGTTTCCCCTTCTTCCAAGGTCGTTATTAGTCCTCCTTTCTTCCGATTTTGCCGGGGTGATCTTTACCTCAAGTAATTTCTTTAACATCTCCTCCATGATGGCGAACTTTCCTTCCATCCTTTCATTTTTGGTAGAAATCTGATTTTGAAAATAAAAAAAATATCCTTTCCAAATCATTCTTGAGTTGTCCAATTTCTCCTTCCAATACTTCTACCTTCTTGCTTGCCATCTTCCTTCCTATGAATCGCAAGAAGTTTATCTTTCAGATGTGAATTCACCGCTGAAATTCTAAAATTTCAGTCGCCATTGGTCCCAAGACGATGCTCTGATACCAATTTATTAGGAAGTACTTGAGTTCACAAGTAATCCTATCGGATATACTTGAGTTCGCAAGCAACCCTAATACAAATTTTGATCAAAACAATAATAATAACCAGTGATTGGGAAGAAACGGACAAGAAAACAAAAGAGAACTTTATTGAAAACTAAAAGCAAAGAAACATAAGCAAAGATACAAGTGATCTTCTATTCGAGAGGAGGATCGTTCTCTCCAAATCTCTAGACGCAATGTCAAGAGCCCCAAAACTCCAAGAGACTCCAAGAGAACACCAATCTAAGCATGCTTTCCCCTTCCCCCCTCATCTCTATTTATAAGCCTCCCCACCGCCCCCTCCTTCCTTTCCAGATACAATTAATGATTTGAATATTCCCTACCTTCCATATTTACATTTAATTTAGAAATTAAATCCCTATTGGTCCCCAATATGACAAGCAAGAGGTGGTGGACCCTCTTAGGCGGCAAGGAGAGGCGGTTTGCACCACCTCTAGTATACCCAACCCATTGGGTCGGTTTGGCTTTGGCCCAGGTTGGTGGAAGCGACCCATCATAAGGTAAGTCAACTTGATATGTATTTAGGTGTAAGATTTCTACAAAGGAATATTTTAAATGTCATTAAACTGGTCATTATGGTAATGAGTGCCTTAGTATATACTTATTTATCAATATGTAGGAGGAAGATGATCAAATGAAAATTGATGTTGTTATTCATGAGTTTGATGATGATAAGTTATTGTGAGGATGTGTTAGTTGATAGTTTTTTAAATGGTATGCACTTCATTATGGCTACTCCTAAGGTTAAATATGATTAATTGAGGATTGTAAATTTTGAACCTTATTTCAAACATAAGGATAAGCTATGCAAACTCAAAATCGATAGTGAAAGTTCCATGAATATCTGATGCAGGACTAGGTATGAATTAAATGAATGCGATAAGAACTTGCATGTTTTTGAATAAGAGCAATTAAGAATTACAGAAGTAAGCCACTAAACGATAATAGAAAACTAAAGAGAGGTGGTTTCGCTTAGGCCAAATCACATGCTAAAAGCTAAGATCACTAAAACAATTAGAAGTTCAACGTATGCAAACTAAGTAGATTTTCAATAGCATCCCTAGGTTAACAAAGAGATTAGAAAGTCAAGAAAATCAAACTCAAACCCTACGTTTACTAAGTGATGAAATATAGCTTTGCACGACTCCTTGTGCTTGAATCACAACCTATAAGAGAAGAAGATTATGAAAGAAATTGAATAGGTGCACAAGTTCATCCTCGTCGTGGGACGAAAGTGATTTGCCACTGAACATTGGCAAGCTGCTCTTTGATTGCTTCGGACAAGGTGAAGATGATATGATCCAGATATTCCTCGGCAGAATTGTCTATTTCCAGGTTGACGTCGAAGAACGTTGACCAGATGATGTCTACGTTTCCTTGCTCGTTGTAGATGAAGCCAGAGTCAAGATCGGGATTGGCCATACATCGATTCCGTTAGGTTGAAGTGTTGGAGATGACGGTCTTTGCTTCCCTTAAAAACTCCTCTTGAGATAAAGAAGTTTCTCTCAAGGATTCAAGTGGAGAAGAGGGAGAGAGGTGGCCGACCAAAGATGATGGCTTTGGGAAAGAAATAGGTTCAGATTTGGGGAGGTAGGATGGAGGGAAATTTGGGAATTTGTTTCCCTATTTAATTCTTAAATTTGGAAAGAATTAAAAAGGAAAAGGAGTGAGAGGGAGGGGCGGGTAGGAGAGAGGGGGAAGCTTTGAATTCTTTCCTAAGAGGGAGGGCTTGAAGTTGGAAAGTAGTTCAAGAGGTGGGGACCCAAGGGGGGGGGGGGGCGCATAGAGAAAGCGAGAGAGGAGCTTTGGAAAATAAATCAAGCCATCTTGATTTGGATTATTAAATTAGAAAAAACTTAATTAATTCTCATTTAATTTGAAATTCAAAAGGGGATGAATTTTGAAAACTTTCCTAAAATAGATTCCTATGTTTGGAAAGTTTTAAAATTCAAAAGTTTAATGAATAAATGGGGCCCAAAGCTTTCCAATTGTGGTTGGGTGAAATATGGAAAGTATTAATGGGGAAATTTGGAATTGGAAGCAAGGGGAAGGGCTAGGGGCGGCGGTTAGGCTAGGGACTTGGGTGAGGGGCCAGCGGCTAGGTGGGGAGGAGGTTGATTGATTGTGTGGTGGTGTTAGGCCAGCTGCAATGGGGAAAAAGGCGGGTTAGTAGTGGCCGGTGGTGTAGTGGTGATGGGATGAAACCGACTGTGGGGGAGAGGGAGGTTTGGAGAGCCGACGGTTTGGGGCAAAGTGAACTGTGGGATGGAGGAGGAAGGAAGGGAGGAAGAGGAGAAAATAAAAGGTAAAACTAACCACGAACACGGACTCTTCCAAGGTTGGTGGGTGATCTGTTTCCCTCTCCAAGTGATCTCTCTCCAAAACCTCTCAAGCTCTTACAAGAACTCAATATGTAGAAAAATTTATAATTCATTCATTAATCTCAAAAGAAACATAAGTGGACTATATATAGCCTCATACAATAAACGGGAAAATAAAAGACGACTTGGCCCTTAGGGCTTACACATGATCAACCCTTAAGTAAGGGGTAAAAGGGAAAAACAACTAAAACAAATACATAAAGCAAATAAATAAAACAAATACATATGAGGCCTCAAAAATAGATCGGCGCGATCGTGACCATAGATTGGCAACCACGCCTCGGATAAACTTTCCATGCTCTGATGTCCCCATCAATATCTTGTCTAAATTTGTCTCAGTTCGTTTGAATTTGAAGCTTGAACATATACACAACCATGTAAAGTAGTATAGGTAGATAAAATTGTTATTTGTTTTTCTGAGAGATATCTAGGTTTGATTCAATTGACTATTTATAATGATAGAATCTAGAGTAATATTTTGCCCAGGACATGGACATAGCTTATGTTATTTGAAGTAAAGGTTGGATCTATGATTTAGATGTACTCATTTTTGGAGGTCTAATATATATATATACTCTTGAGAGTAAGTTTTAGCATGCAAAAAAAACTTGTGGTCACATTGAAGTGAAAAAGTTCTTGCATATTTTAAGTATTACGTTTGAAAAAGATAGTTGTCATCTATGCCTTGGTGTTAAACTAATTAAATAGTGCTTGATATTGTTACAAGTTTTGGTTGATTTTAAAAATGTTTATTCTAATGAACTTCTGAATGATGTATCATCACTGAGGAACATACGATATGCTATTTATATAATATTTGGACCATGTTTGCTTGATTATAGGATGAATTCAACATATATGTTGAACTTCAACTATTGGTTGATGTTTTTCTTGAGAAGGGATTTGTTAGGTAAAGCATGAGTCATTACGATGTAGTTGATTTGTTTGCACGTAAAAAATGCGAGTTGGCATATGCATGCACACAGCTGTGACCGTCGGAAAGCCGCCGGAAAATTCCGCCGGAAATCAGTGATTTTCCTGTAGTTGATGCTATTATACTTTCTAAGATTTATGTGATGAATGACTATCATCAAGTGAGAATTAAGGGAGGTGATGAGTGGAATATTTTTTCTTAAGATCAAAGATGAATTATAGAAATGATTTATGATGTATTATAAAATATTGTGTTGAGTCTAACTAAAAGCAGTTTGATTTCTCATCCAAATTAGGTATGGCTCCTCCTGAAGCCAATACGGCAGTTCCACCAACCAAGATTTTTCATTCTGCTTCAGAATTCAAGCGGTGGGGTAGGAAGTATCCTTTCATATATTAGATACGGCTTGCCCCTCATTTCACTCACCGTGCTGGGTTCAATCGGACATTCTCATCTCATACAGGGCAGGTAGGTGTGGAATTTGCATCCTCTGCTTGTCTCTTTGAATTATATCTACCAAGTAAATTTTACTGATTATTTTCATCTCGTGTTGGAACTCTAATAGTTTCTTACATGATCTGAGATGTCTGATTAGGGAGAAATTATTTGTGCAGAGAAGACTGGACGCCGAACGTAGTCCAGAGACCAACCAGAATGCGCCACGTCAACAGTACCGAGCCGCGGTACCGAGCAAGTGGTGATGTGACGCATTCTGGTTGGTCACCGGATGACGTTCGGCATCTGTATGCATTGAGGGTTGTAATTAAGTTCAGTTTGAACGAGCTTTATCTGTATTTGTGTTTCTTGTTTGAATTTGATTAGTGGGAAATAAGCTTTCTTGATTTGCTCCTTCTGTTTTCAGTTGTTGAAATTTATGTTTTTTTTTTTAAACAAACTGCTTCAATTTCCTAAAATTGCCTCATCTTTTACAGTAAAGAAGTAACAAAAGAGAAGGATGATCTTGAGTGGGATATTATTGAAACAACCAAAGCTTTGACAAGAACAGGCCCTTCAACGGGCTATAATCCAAGGAAAATTTCATTGGAGGAGGAGCTGAAGGTTTTCTTCTTTACTATTTGACCGTTGGCTTTGATTTTCAGGGAAAAAAAAATCCACCATTTCTAACTCGAATTCTTGCTTTTATCATCTTTGTAGGCTTTGCAGGAGAAGGTTGACATTACCAACTATGAATACAAGAGGATTCCCAGGCAAAATGAGGGTGGCTAAAATCGAATGTAATAAACTATTTTTTATTTATTTTAGGGGGATTTTTGTACATGCCATAGAATTATGATGTAGTTTCATATTGGATGTAACAAATAAATATATGTATTTATTTACATATGATTATGTATTTAATTTAAAAAAAAATTCATCTAACGAAATTTGAGCTCAATTTAATCTATTTTTTTTATTATGCATCAAACTTATATCCTATTAGCTTATTTATAGGACATCTCTCTGTACATGAAAGAAATTAATCAAAGAAATAGAAATACTTTTCTCTGCCTTCTTACTTACTTTTCTGTAATTAGAATGCTTGCTGTGCTCGCTTTCTACAGTTTGAAGACCAATTAGAATGCTTTAGCAGTACCGAGCCGCGATATCAAACCGTGGTACCGAGCAAGAGGTGACTTGGCGTACTCTGGTTGGTCTCCGGACGGCATTTAACGTTTGCCCAGAATAATTAATCCTGATTAGGTGTCGGCATTGAGGGTTGTAATTAAGTTCAGTTTGAACGAGCTTTATCGGTATTTGTGTTCTTGTTTGAATTTGATTGTGGGAAATAAGCTTTCTTGATTTGTTGATTTTGCTCCTTCCGTTTTCAGTTGTTGAAATTTATGTTTTTTTTTTAAACAAGCTGCTTCAATTTCCTAAAATTGCCTCATCTTTTACAGTAAAGAAGTAACAAAAGAGAAGGATGATCTTGAGTGGGATATTATTGAAACAACCAAAGCCTTGACAAGAACATGCCCTTCAACGGGCTATAATCCAAGGAAAATTTCGTTGGAAGAGGAGCTGAAGGTTTTCTTCTTTACTCTTGACCGGGCTTTGATTTTCAGGGGAGAACAAAAACACCATTTCTAACTCGAATTCTTGCTCTTATCCTCTTTGTAGGCTTTGCAGGAGAAGGTTGATATTAACAACTATGAATACAAGAGGATTCCCAGGCCAAATGAGGGTGGCTAAAATCGAATGTAATAAACTCTTTTTTTATTTATTTTAGGGGGATTTATGTACATGCAATAGAATTATGATGCAGTTTCATATTGGATGTAACAAATAAATATATGTATTTATTTTCATAAGATTATATATTTAATTTTTAAAATTTTCATCTAACGAAATTTGAGCTCAATTTAATCTTTTTTTTTATGCATCAAACTTATATCCAATTAATCAATGAGTATTTATTCCTCATATATCCCATTGAAGTTGTCTATTAGGCTTTATTTGGGATGACAGAAATTTGTTTAAGAAATAGGAAGAAAATTATCCCTAAGGAAGCTCTAGATGAAAATTTGCCTCAAATCCGACCCGAAAGTTTCGGGTTAGGGTCAACCTATTTGAAAAACGGGTTGGGTTTGGGTTCAACAAAACGACTCGTTTTAAAAATCGGGTTGGGTTCGGGTTGACTCGGAAATGACAGGGATTGACCTGCGTTTAGCTCGCCTGCTCGTGTCATGTTTTCCCTCTGTCGTCATCCCACGTAGCATCTGCTCGCTGACGAGTGAAGACGCTGCTGCCAGCTCGCCGCAATTGTGTTGCTGCTGCCGGAGCTGCCATGTCTTCGCTAGCCAATGCCTCCTTCGAAGACGTTCCAACTATGTCGTCATCTATGCAAGCCATGTCGTCCCTCTATCAATGCGAGCCTCACCGTCCCGCAGTTATGTCGTCGATGTGAGACCTGCAAGTCCGTGCATATGGCATCTCAACTTAACAAAATCGTGTTGGGTCGGGTCAACCCGGTAAACCGACGAGTCCGAGTTTGTGTTTTCGACCCATTTGTATAATTTTGTTGGGTTCAGATCAACCTGTTTGAATTCAAGTTAGTTCCAAATTCGACCAGAACTCGACCCGAAATTTGAATTTGTGACCCCTACTGATTGATATTCCTCTTTGGCTGCTAAAAATCATTGGTCTGAAGGTTGGACTTTCCTTGTGGACAAAAGGACAAAGTAGTCTAATAGAGTCTAAACAAAATAATAAATACGTGTGTGGATGTTGACCTCGATTTTGCCTCAACTAGGGCCTGAAGAGTTTGACTTGGTCAAATTGACCAAGTTAGACCTCGAGACCCCCTCCAGTGGGTTCAGCGAGTTGGTTGGAGTCGGTCGAGCCCGGACCCAGGCTGTGGGTCAACCCGGGTTGACCCAAATTGACTAAATAGCCTAAAATTAATTTTAAATCAATTTCATGCCTTCGAGGCTCGACCCATGGGCTCCCTTGACCCTCTTGACTGATTTGACCAAGTCAATCGTTGACTTGGTCAAACCATGTCTTAAATAGGTTAAAATCACCTATTTAGAACCAAATTAATGCCCATTCAATGCCTAATCAATGCCCCTTCGTTTTGAATCCAAATCCACGGCCTCATGAGGCTATATTCCCTCCTAAATGATGAGATATTCGATCCTAGCCGTAGATCTAAGGGTTATGCCATTTAAATATCGAAATATTAGGTTATTTTGGGGATCTTTTTGCTCTTGCTCTAACCTCAGACCTCCTCAGGATCTGGAACTTGGAGAGAGCATTCCCACTACCTCCCTTCATCTTCCCCAACTAGATCCCGGCGTTCTAGGCCCGCCGGCGGCGAGAACTCCGGCAAAACCGAAGCCATGAAACTTTCGGGGCTTCTACCACTCAATCCAAGGAGATTCAGATCTTGAGGTCAAAATAAGAAATACTCCTGCCGCTTTCACAAATCCAACAAATCCAAGAACGCAAAAATCGGACGGTTAGATCTCTCAAAATCCTTAGAATAGCTCACATCACATGGGTTTAAATAGCTTTTTGAAAAGCACTTTCTAAGCCAAACGGACACTCCCCCAAGATTTCTGTTGATATGTAGATCCTACGTTTAAAATTTCGTTGAATTTCGTCATGTATTTTGAGAGAACGAAGCGAAATAGTTTTCTAGGGTTTTGGTTCGTCACTTTTGATTTCGTTGTTCGGTGTTTGGGCCAAACAGCGGATCCTACCCTCTGCCTACGTGGATAAGTGGCTCAATCATTGGCGCGGACCGCGGGGCCAACCCGGTGCTGCCAAGTGTCGCGCCGAGAGTTTTTTTGTATTTTCTTTTTATTTTAAATTTTTTTAAGCTATTTTCACTCAATAATTCATAATAAATCCAATTTTGGTCTGATTTTCGCGTGTAATACCTCAAATCGACCGTATTTGCGCCCTCTTCAATTTAAAATTATTTTCATTTATAAATATTAATTATATTTTTAATTATTCTAAAAACAGTAAAGAAGCATTTAAAAAAACAAATTATTTTTAATTAGTCTTTTATTATTATTATTATTATTATTTTTATTTTTATTTTTATTATTGTTATTATAATACTATTACTAATGTTTTACTGTTTTAGTATTACTATAATTATGTTTGATTACTATCATTACTATTATTATTATTATTATTATTATTACTATTTAAGTATTTTAAATATAATTTCTTTTTACCTTTATATTATAATTATTTAAAATAATTCTAGTTATTTTATTATTATTATTATTATATTTTAAAATACTTGTAGGTTTCAGGAGTCTTAAACTCATATTTCATTATATTATAATAATTATTTTCAAATATTTAATATTTTTTTTGAATTATTTTAAAGCCTTTAAGTATTTTAAACTTCGAAAAATCAGAACTTCCCCGTTTTGAATCCGTTTTTAATGCACAGCACCTTGTTTTGTACGTATTTGAATTCTGCATAGCTTGATGTTATCCTTGTTTCAAAATATTAGGTATATCTATATTTATTTTAAAAACAGCAAAACCCCTTATCCCGGCCTAGATTGGGAAGCCAGCTAACCACCTAATCGATTCAAAACCATGCTATCAAGTCAATTATGAAAGATGGGTGGGTGGTACAGTTATTAGAAATATGACCGACATCTAGAGAGTTTCCTTAATTGGTCCTGAACTTATGTGGGGTGGATGCTCCTAGCTAATGCAATTAAATTTTATTTAGTTGATTACTAATGCAATGCATGCTAGTTGAAATGTCAGCTCATGAATGCTATAAAATTTTAAAAAACAAGCTTATAAAAAATAAATTTTTGAAAAGACTGGGTCTCCCTAGGTCCGGCACTTCATCCTCATAGGCTAGATTATCCGGACTCTACTCGCAGGCAGGGAGATGTCTTATAAGAATGAGAGAAGGATGTAGTAATATGCATGCGACCCCGGACGATTCCAGCAGTTCCCTAGATTCGTTAAATTTCTATGTTATTTAAAATCTTAAAATTTTAAATATTAATTATGAGTAGAAGAATTTTATAGTCCTTAATGAGCCTAATACGATCCAGGCGAAAGCAAAAATGGCATGCAAGAAAGAAACCTAAAAAAGCAGGTAATTTCTAATGCACAATCAGGTAAACACATCAATATAAATCCAACAAATCAAGTAAATGTCTATAGGCCAACTGCCCTTTAATTACAACCCAGGGTATGCAGAAAAGTAAAGTGGTCGGGCACCACTACTAACAACCCGAATTTCTAAGCCTATGACAGATGCCAACAACTTTGAGTGGGATATTGAATCTTTAATCTTCAATATCTTCAGTCTCCTGGGTATCTTCTCCTTGGACTCCTTGGATCACTTCTCCTTGGACTCATTGGATCCGTCGTGGCTTGAATATCCAAACGAAGAGACAATTCTCCCTTTTAGGGAGTATTATCTTTTCTCTCTGGATATCTAAAGCCATCCAACTCGGTCTTCCAAATGGAAGAAGACGCTCCCCTTTAGGGATGCCTTCTTCTTTTGGAATCCGAGTTGGATAAGAATATCCCAACTCGAAGTTATTTTCACAACTCTTAGCAATTATTACAAAATATTAATTATTTAATAATTTTAGCCCTCATTATATCAGGGGGCTAAGCAAGCACCTGCATAAGACATTATTAGAAATCATAACGGTGCCCCCCCCCTTTATTAGCTTGAGCATGGACACCTGCACAGAAGAACAGTATATATATGACGTTCCTAACCTAGGGATAAATCTTGTGCTCATCACATCATCCACAGAGTACAGAAAAATTAAGCAAACACATCAATCATTTTCAAACAGCATGCAATGAAATCCACGGAAAGCTCCAGCACACAGCAGAAAAATAAAACCCAGCAACCTAACCTGGATCTAGAAGTGGTGCCATAGCAAACAATTATATGTGTGTGTAAGGCTTGTATAGTTTGGATAGATCCTAATCTGGATAGTTGTTTGAAATTGTCTAGAGTTCGGATATGTTGGGGGTCTAAAAAGGATGTTTTGGTTGAAATTCAAATATTAGTGGATTATGGTCCATTTTAATTATTTCAGTTTGTTGATCAATTTTAAGAGCTTAGGATACTGATATTTAAAGTTTAAGTGATATTAGCCAATTTTAGAAAATCGTGGGTCCTCTTAAGAATTAGACTAAAGGTCCAAAAAGTCACTATGGGAAAAAGGCTAAGTCTGGGATTCCTAACATCTTAGGAAAGTACTAGACCTTAACACGCGTAGTTAGACAGGTAATACACTAAAATCAGAGTTTTCTAGGCAAAGTTATGAATTTTAGAAGTTTCGGGCCCTAAATAAACTAGGGTTGACTAAAAAGTTGACTTTCTAATTTAGATGAGTTTCTGGACATCTGATATTTTTCATAAATACTAGGCCCTAATAGGAGTCTAATACAAGTGAGTTTGCCTAATTTGGAATTTTCTACAATTAGTTATGGGTTTCTAAAGATCGGGTAATTAAGGAAATTTCTAAATTTCCTAATAAAGGGCTGATTTTATCGTTTTGATCCAAATCAGCTCCAAACTGATTGGAATCACCCCCAAATGTCAGGAATGACCTGAGAATGTGGTCCCAAGTGTTTGGAGAAGATTTGGGATTTTTAATAATTTTTAATGAATTATTAGGGGCAAAATGGTAAATTCCACCTATGGTCAAATTAAGGGTCAACCTAGAGTCAAACAGAGGAGCCCTATTTATCTAAAGTCAATGGTCAGATTTTGGTCAGTTCAAGGTATTTTGGGTAATTTTCTGACCTAAAATGTGTTTATTGTAATTTTTAGAAGGTCTCGGGGCCCTATTTAACAAGTTAATTAGGGTTGGTTAATTAAGGGGTCTAACAAGCCCTAAAAATTCCTAGAAAGTTCTGGGAGGTTTATGATATCCTTAAGTTCAAGTGTTGAAGTTGTCTATCAATCAGTGATCTATCCTAGCCCCTAGAAAATTTTTAAGTTTGCTAGACGGGTCCTTAATTGTTGTCCTTAGGGTGTCACTACGTTATATGGATTTAAATGGAAGTTCACACTAACCCTTGAGGTGGTAATGCATGGGAAACATATAAAAACAGTAAACACGCCATGTCTTTAGATCTAGGAGAGCCTAAGCTAAGTGCTCGTGGTGCGACCTACACATGCAAACTACGAACAGTAAGGAAGTAAAGACACCTAATGAAGGGATTAGTGAATGATTGAGACTCAATCATCCACTAACCCACTCCCTCATAATTTTCTCTTCACACATAGACTCTATGTTTAAAATTTCATGCGTAGTGGATCTCCCAACATTAGGTTAATTTAGTAATATATGTAATTTTGCAACTACTCAAAATAGTTATAACTAGATATAATTTTTAGAAAATAATCTAATTAAAATTAGATCGATTCATATCTATATAACTATAGAGGATATCCACTGACCACCCAATCAAGACCTCAAAAACGGTTTGAAAATAGTTTGTATTTCAAAATAATTAGGGTATTAATTATTTAAATAATAACAAAGTAGCCAAATATGAGAATAGGACAGAGATCTGTTAGAACAGTCAAAATCAGTGGATGGAAATAGTTTCAAAATATAAAGCTCATTTTTCTGAAGAGTTCGAGGGGTCGCACGCAAAAATCCGATTTAAAACGACGGAGTTATGAATTTTTGAAGTTTAAGATAATTAAATGTCTTTAAAATAATTCAAAATATTAAGTATTTAAGAATAATTATAATAATAAAATAAAATGTAAGTTTAAGATTACTGAAATTTACAAGTAGTTTAAAATATAATAATAATAATAATAGTAATAATAATAATAATAAAATAAAATTAATAACAATTTCAAGATAGTTAAAATTACTTAACAAAATAGATTATATTTAAAATACTTAAAATATTTAAATTTAAAATATATATATATATATATATATAATAATACCAGTAATAAACAAAACAATAAGAAAAAGCTTTAATCATAATCTAATTATCATCATTATAATTAAAAATAATAATATTATAATATAATAATAATAAAATGATTAAAATAGTATTTTTAAAATAATACATCTTACTTTTTTATTAATAATTAAAAATATATTCATTATTTTTATAATGTAGAGAATGAAAATACGAACAAAACGAGATATTCCACGCGAAAATCGGACAAAAAATGAATTTTCTGTGAATTTTTTAAGTCAAAATAGGTTTAAAATAAATAAAAGCATTTTTTATTCAAAATCGGTGGCGGCGGCTGTCGATGCGCCACATGGCGGGCGTGGATTGGGCCCGCGGTCTGCGGCCAATCATTGGCGGCGGCGCAATCATTGCGCCGCCAGTCAATGATTGCGGCGATCATGCCGCAATCATGGCCGAAGCCCTTTAACCACGTCGGATCGCTTCAGAGCCGTCGGATCGTCCGCTGTTTGAACGGACGATCCTGATCTAGCCGGACCGAGATCTCGTCCGCCAGATCAATCCCGCGGTCGGACAGAGAGACCGCGCGACGGGATCTGCTCCGTAGATCACGGATCCAAAGGCCCAGATCGAACCTACGCATGCAGGCGGCCGGACCAAACCTTAATTTTGTTTTTTGGTTCGTTCTCACGATCCAAGAAACGAAATTTCATAAAATTTTAAACTTAGGGACTATGCGTGTACAGAAATCATGGGAAACCAATCGTTTGGAAAATAATCAACTTTCTAAAAAGCTATTTAACACGGAGTGTTGTGAGCTATTCTAAGAGTTTTAAGGGATTTTCACCATGGGATCTCCAAGCTCTTGATATGGTTGCACTTGTAGACTGTCCTCGTACAAATCTTCAGTTGAAACCGCAACCAAACGAGCCCTGGATCGGTCAGATCAAAGCTTTGAGCGTCCAAGCCTTCGGGTCGCCGGAATCTCGCCGCCGGCGAGCTTTGACCGTCGGGATTCGACGGGGGAAGGTGGAGGAAGGATGTGGGAACTCTCACAGAAAATCTCAAGTCCTGAGATGGTCTAGAGAGAGAGAGATTGCGAAAAAGATCCCCCTCCAACCCTAAAAATTCCTATTTATATTCCAATATGTTTGATCGACTGCCAAGATTGGATGAGGAGATAAATAGGAGGGAAAAGGGTCGGTTTTGGCTGTGGTTTCAATTTTAAATCTATTGGAGGCCTTAATTGCAATTAATTAGGTTTTAAATCCACCTAAATAGGTCATTATGACCAATTTAAGACTCGGGTTGACCACGTCAACCATTGACCTGGTCAACCCAGTCAAATAGGTCAAGGGGGACGTGTGGATCAAGCCATGGAGCCTTGAAATTGGTTTGAAATTGATTTTAGGCTCCAAGGGTTAAAACTGGTCAACCCTGGTTGACTTGGTCAACTAGGTTGACCCAGGGTCTAAGTCAGGGTCCAATAGACTCGACTCGACTCATTGAACCCATTGGAGGGGGTCATGGGGTTTGGTTTGGTCAATTTGACCAAGTCAACCTTTTGACTAAGAATCTGGGCAAAATCGAGGTCAACATGGACACCTTTGAAATTTTATCCATCAAAATGGGTCCCATGTGTTCTTACTCTTTAATGCTTTTATTTCATTAATAATTAAGCTATTGAGCACATGCTATAATTTCTTTAATATAATGATTGAATGTGATTATAGTGAGTCACAATGTCATCTTTTAAATTTTGAAAATATGATTAATATTCATGTGATTAAAATTTAGGGGAATTTACATACGTAGCACTAAAAATATATTCATTTATACATTTAACACACAAATTTTATTATTTACGCTTAAAATATTAAAAATTTTAAATAAAGTAAAAATAACACTCATCATATTCTTGTTGTGGTTTCTTCATTTTCCACGATGATATTACTATCACGGAAGTTCATCATATTGCCAAAAAAATAAAAATTACAAATTTTAATACTAGTGGAATCATCTCAACTGGGTGTAGCCCAATGCTTTTTCACTTTTTCCTGAGTTTTTTTTCATAAAAATTCAAGTGTTTTTAATTTTTCTATTTGTGCGCTGGATATTTATATAACAATTAGACGAAATATTTTCTTATCTTGTAGCAAGTGATACCAATGATTTGGAGCCAAACATTTCCCAATTTGTCTATTCCTCATTATTTCAGCATTTAAGCAAATAAACAATGCAAAATTTCAAATTATGTGGATGAACATTAACAAAAAAATAGACAAATCGTCAATCAAAAGTGAAAAACAACTCTACTATTATTTTAAAAAAAAAATTGGGTGATTTTAAATACTAAATATAATCATCAAGGATTAACTTGTAATTATTAGATCATGACCTAAACCCTAATTTATAAATAATTATATATATTTTATTTTATAAAAATTTGGATGATAGTGAAAAACGGTGATGTCATTAAGGCACATGTACATTATAAATATCCCATTCTCTCCATGTGAGGGGAGCTATCGTTGTAGAGAGGGCAAATTATTGCATCCGGTCACGGGACGTAGAAAATAAGTTCAGACATCCAATAAAAATTTACCTTGTAACATGCGCTTTTTGACTTGCGCTTTAGTTGCGCTTTAGTTGAGCTTTTGACTGCGCTTTTGACTTGCGCTTTACCTGCGCTTTACTTACGTTTTAGTTGCGCTTTATTTGCGCTTTACCTGCGATTAATTTAAAATAATATTTTATTAATATCCTGACCTATCTCGACGTCCGATGACCGGATGCAATAATTTATCTCTAGAGAGATCTCATCAATTTCATGAGTACTAAAGCTTTATTTTTTCCCAAACTGCCATCGTTGCCAACACTATTGATAATAAGATTTATTTTGCCATAATTTTCTTACTATTTTAAAATAATTTTTTTAGTACAATTTTTTTTTTGAATTATATAATTTTGTACTAAAAATTTATTTTAGAAATAAGTAAGAAAACTGTCACAAGAAAAACTTAAATTACCAATGTCATCACCATTAAACTAAATGCACACAATCAACACTATGATGTGTATCTTCACTAACTGGATAATGCATGACATGGAACAACTTATGTCATGTATGTTTTTCACAGATAGGGGTGCAAATGAGTTAGTTCAAGCTCGAGCCAGGTGGTGTTTGAGTTGAGCTCGACTGTCCAAATATTGAGCTCGGACCTCAAGTCGTTCTCCAAAGACCAGCTCGAGCTTGACTCGGTTAGCTGCACACGAGTTCCATCCCAAGCTGGTTAGCAGCACGCGAGCTTTGTCGTCCCAAGCAGGCAAGCCGCCTCTGCCTAGGCAGAGCAAAGAGACAGTTGAGGATGGTGAGGATGGAAGCGATTCGACGGCTTAGATCATCTCGGTTTTCGGCCATGAATATGGCTATAGCTGCTAGTGGTGA
The DNA here is from genome assembly GCA_022539455.1 of Dendrobium nobile. Classification (NCBI taxonomy): domain Eukaryota; kingdom Viridiplantae; phylum Streptophyta; class Magnoliopsida; order Asparagales; family Orchidaceae; genus Dendrobium; species Dendrobium nobile. Next base: position 2,606,355 of record CM039727.1, read on the forward strand.
TCTCTGGATGGTGCAGCAGCTTGATCCTACAAGCACAAAAACGATAGTAAAAATTATAAAAAGCAAAAATGGTTAAGATATATTATTGCTCAAAATAAAATTTAAATTTAATATAATTTTTTTAGAATGATTATACGATTGGAGGAGTTAATTAACATTTATATTTATAATTTATGTTTATCTAAGAAATATAATGGATATAAAATAATTATGCTCTAAAAATTTTCATTAAAAACAGATTTACAAATATTCATCGATCTTATAAACAGTGATCCACATATATGTACATAACTTTGTCTGTGATTAAGGGCGCAACTGAGTCAATCCGACTTGCGAGTCAACTCGAATTTGACTCGGTAACAGGCTCGATGAGTCGAGCTCGAACACGATTTCGAGCTTGATGGCATATCGAGCTTGAGCTCAAATAGCCTACACTCGACTCGTCAACTCGTTGAGCAGCTTGTAGAGGTGACCGAGCGAGAAAACTAAATCTCGGTTTGGGTGAGAGGGAGGACGAATCGAAAATCGGGCGGGAAAACCAAAACGACGGAGCTCGATAACGGAGCTTGCATGTCG
>CM039727.1:2607030-2716610 GCA_022539455.1 Dendrobium nobile
AAAATTGTTGCGAAATTGATTGACATTCTTTCCAAGTTAGATCTTGGGGCGTGACAGCCCCCAAGTTTACATAAGATTCCAATGGCATTGATGCATCATTGGTTGATACTTAAGGGGCGAGAGAAACTTGCATAAGTTTGCCCCTTAGCTAGGAATCATTTCCCACAGACGGCGCCAAACTGTTGCATCCTGGAAAATTCGCGGCGGTAGATAATATAAAATAATGTCATAGCTTTGTACGAAGATCCAGAACACAAGCAGAAAAAGGAGAGGGTGTAACGTTCATAGAGACACTAGAGTTTTTACGTGGAAACCCTGAAAAGGGGAAAAAAACCACGGGGCATGGCCCAGTTTGAATGAATCCATTAGTGTTTTGCGTCTATTACAAACGAGGCCTCCTTAAGGAGGAGGTCTTGGATCGATGTAGCAATATGCATCAAACATAATATATTACATGGTTGGAGTTGGATGAATCAATGTTGACATGTTTATTTAGGGTGACAAAACCATATTCGGCGAGCGATGCAGATCGGAAGAACCATATTCGGCGGGTAATGGGGGTCGAAAGAATCATAATTGGCGAGCGACATAGGTCTGAAGGACCGTTGTATGACGACAAAGGTCGGAAGGATCGTATTGCAAGGAAGATCTATAGGTCTATAGGATGTTGTATGGAGACGGTGGTTAGGAAGATCGTAGTCAGTGGGCAACGAAGGTCGCGAGGACCGTAGTTAGCGGGCGACGAAGGTCTAGAGGACCGTAGTCGGCGGGCGATAGAAGTTGGAAAGACCGTTGTATTACGATAGAGGTTGGAAGAATAGTAATCGGCAGGCGCAGGGGTCACAAGGACCATTGTCTATAGACAACGGAGGTCAGAAAGACCGTAGTCGGCGGGCAACACATGTCGGGAGAACCGTAGTCTGTGAGCTACAATGGTCGGGGGGATTGTAGTCGGTGGGCGACGCAGGTCAGGAGAACCATAGTCGGATGACAGTTATTGGGAGGATTGGCGGAAGTTCGGCGATGGAAGTCATAATGACTGTAGTCGATGGGCGACACATGTCGGGAGAACCGTAGTCGACAAGCGATGAAGGTCGGGGGGACCGTAGTAGGCGGATGAAGGAGGTCTGAAAGATTGTAGTCGGCATGCGATGGAGGTCAGGATGAGCGTAGTCAGACAACAATTATTGAGAGGATTGGCAGAAGTCCGACGATGGTCAGCAAACGGGCGGAAGTTCGGAGGCAGTCGACTGACTGGATGAAGTCTAACGGTGGTCGGCAGACTGGTAGAAGTCCGGCGATAGTCGACAAACTGGCAGAAGTCTGTCTTCGTCGGCGTTCGGCGAACTGGTGGAAGTCCGTCGATGGTTAGGAAGAACTTTGGAGGTGGTACAGGAACCCTGGCGATGGTCGGTAGGAAATCCGGCGATGATCGGCGGACGAGCAGAAGTCCGACGACGGTCGGCGGACTGGCGGAAGTCCGGCGATGGTCAGGAAGAACTCCGGAGGTGGTTGGCAAGAATCCCGGTGATGGTCGGCAGGAGCTCCGGCGGTGGTCGGCAGGAACTCCGACGGTGGTCGATGGTAAGAGAGCTCTCAAACTCCTCCCTTCCTTCTCTTCTCCTCTCTCTCCATGTGAAGAATGAGGGTCTATTTATAGTTTTTTTAAAGTGGCATGGCTAGTAAATATGTGGAGGATCAAGGTTAAAATGGGAGTGTTTGAATGAACGGCCGATATTGTTCCCTTGATCATAGACCGTTTAATGGTCATTTGTAAGCCTTAATGATATCGGATTTAGTGATCTTGGGCTCGTTGAGATTCGTCTCGTCGAGCCGTCGAATTGACTATAAGCATGCCATATTGGGAAACCGTTTGTAATCCAAATTGTGATTGAACCTTCAAAGCGCTTCAGACCCATGATTTGGATCCATTCGAGCTCGGATTGAGTGTTGAATTTGGTGTCGTTGAGCTCGTCTTTCTTGAGACGTTCAGTTTGTTTATATTTTGTTTTAATTAGAGTTCGGATGGTCCATATCAATTTTGGAAGCTTTCAACTCAATTTTGCCATCAAGATTCGTGCCCGATCAAGATAATTTTTGGTTACATATCATGTTGAGTGTATTTTTACTTTTATTTAAAATTTTATGTATTTTATATAAATAATAAAATTATGGTAATGAATATATGTTAAGTGCTAAGTATGTAAAATGCACTCTAAATTTTAATCACATAATATTTAATCCTATTTTAAAATATCAAGATAACATTGTGACTCACTTTATAATCAATTCAAATCATTATTATATTAAATAAATTATACCAGTGCTCAATAGCTTAATTATTAATGAATAAAGCACCTTAAAGTACCAACCTCATTACCATTGAATTATTAGCCGCCAAGAGGAATATCAATCGGGCGGGGTCCCTCCCAAATTCAATTCGGGAGTCAAGGTTCAGGTCGAATTTGAAAACTGAACCCGAATTCAAATGGGTTTGATCAAACACTCAACCAATTTTACAAACATGCTTTTGGAAAAACACAAACCCAGACTCGTTGGTTTACCAGGTTGATCCGACCCAACACGATTTTTTTAAGCCGGGATGCCATATGTGCGGACTTGCGGGTCTCACGTCGACGACAGGACGGCAGGACAGCAAGGCTCGATTGTAGAGGGGACGGACAGGGTACGCATCGATCAGAATAGTTTGGGATGTCGGTCGAAGGACGGCATTGGCCAGCGGACTGGTGTGCAGGAGCATGAAAGTCCGGCCAACAGCGGCACACATTGCGGGTGAGCTGGCAGGAATGATTCTTCAACTCGTAGCGGGCATGACGACTACATGGACGACGGACGGAGGGAAAACATGACACTAGCCGGAGGCGAGGTAGCGCAGTAAGGTCAATCAAGTGTCATTTCCGAGTTAACCCGAAATCAACCCGATTTCTTGCAAATGAGTCTGATTTGTTGAATCAAAAAAAACCCAATAAAAAAATCCAACGTTTCTCAAATAGGTTGGACCCTAACCGATAATTTTTGGTGTTGATTCAAGTCAAATTTTCAATTTAGGCTTCCTGACCTGGCGGATAATTGCTTACATTTCTTAAATAATTTTCTGTCAATCCCAAACAAAGCTAACAGACAAACTTCAAATGGCGATATGTATATATATATATATAGGCGTGATAGTAGTATAATATATATATGTAATCTATTATATTATTTGTTATCTATATAGTATATATTATGAGCGAAAAATACTCGTTGATTAATTGGTTATAAGTTTGATTGTGACCTCACTTTACATGAGGTGTGTGGTATAACAAATTCAATCATTATATTAAAGAAATTATAGCATGTGCTCAATAGCTTAATTATTAATGAAATAAAAGCATTAAAGAGTAAGAACACATGAGACCCATTTTGATGGATAAAATTTCAAAGGTGTCCACACACCTATTTATTATTTTGCTTAGACTCTATTAGACTACTTTGTCCTTTTTTTTTGGACCACAAGGAAGGTCCAACCTTCAGACCAATGATTATTAGCAGCCAAAGAGGAATATCAATCAGTAGGGGTCACAAATTCAAATTTCGGGTCGAGTTCTGGTCGAATTTGGAACTAACTTGAATTCAAAACGGGTTGATCTGAACCAAACAAATTATACAAATGGGTCGAAAACACAAACTCGGACTCGTCGGTTTACCGGGTTGACCCGACCCAACACGATTTTGTTAAGTTGAGGATGCCATATGCACGGACTTGCAGGTCTCACATCGACGACATAACTGCGGGACGGTGAGGCTCGCATTGATAGAGGGACGACATGGCTTGCATAGATGACACATAGTTGGAACGTCTTCGAAGGAGGCATTGGCAGCGAGAGACATGGCAGCTCGGCAGCAGCAACACAATTGCGGCGAGCTGGCAGCAGCGTCTTCACTCGTCAGCGAGCAGATGCTACGTGGGGAGACGACAGAGGGAAACATGACACGAGCAGCGAGGAACGCAGGTGCATCCCTGTCATTCTTCCAAGTCACACGCCAACCCAACCGATTTTTAAAACGAGTCGTTTTGTTGAACCCAAACCCAACCCGTTTTTCAAATAGGTTGACCCTAACCCGAAACTTTTCGGGTCGGATTTGAGGCAAATTTTTCTAGAGCTTCCTTAGGGATAATTTTCTTCCTATTTTCTAAAATCAATTTCTGTCATCCCAAATAAAGCCTATAGACAACTTCAATGGGATATATATTTGAGAAGATAATATTTTATATATACTATTTATATATATATATTATATTATATATATTATATATATATATATATATATATATAAATATTTTATATATGAGGAATAAATATCATTGATTAAGTTGGATTTAGTTTGATGCATCAACAAAAATAGAATAAATTGAGTCAATATTTTGTTAGATGAAAAAAAAAAAAAAAAAATTTTTATAAATTAAATTAAATAATATATCCTATGTACACAAACCTACTATAATTATTTGTTACCTCCAAAATGAAAATAATATAATTCATATTGGCCATGTAATCAATCTAAAAATACCTACAAAAAATATAATACTAGCCACTTTTATTTTTTGTGAGTCCTATCATTATTCATGAGTACTCCAATATACTACTTGATATATAGAACGTACCAAACTATCCTCACCCCTCAAAACTCCTACAACTACTTACTCCATTAATTCTATAACATAACCCCACCCTCTTAACCCACTACCTCCTCCAACTAACACCATCACAAAAAATTAACACTTAATACTTTATAAAATAACCTAACCAGAGTATCTATAAACCTTCAGTAAGCAATCTATCAAACATCTATAAAATTTAACCATCAATATACAAGTCGATTCACATCTCAAAACATCATGTACAATACTCAGAACTAAACTATCAATACAAGTAAGAAATCTATCCTGTCCGAGTACAAAAGAATCATCTATCGATCAAAAGAACTAAAACCTGAAGATCTGATCAACTCCTATCTCCTGCTCTCCCGCTCCCGAACCCTGACCTAAAATATCAACCACATATAATGAGCTTTACAAAGCCCAGCAGGTCCACCTAATACCTATAACTGAAATCAAAGCACGGCGATGCTATCAATATGCATGTCAATCTATCAATCTGAATCAGTCAATGGTCAATGAGTCTATGCAATCCGGAATCCATGAATCAATGATCATCAATACTATGCAGTGGAAATCCATAGTCAATAAAACCAGTCAATGCAGCGGCAGGCAATTCGATAAAATCAATGCAATCATCAATATCCGTCAATCAAATCAATACGGTCAAATCAATACGATCCATTTAATGAAATCAATCGAGGAAAGCAATACGATAAACTTCAATCCAGTCTGACAAGAAATCTATACAACAGTCAATACGGTGTAGAACAGCAGCAACAGTGAATCTACAAAATCTAGGCGGCAATACAATGAATCCATACGATGTCCATGTCCATGCTATCAATGCAGTATCTATATCTATCAATATCCATATCAATGCTCAGTAATCAATGCTCGGTAATCAATCAATGAAATCAATGAAATCGTACGATACAGTAAATCCGATCAATCAATAAGGCAGAAATCGATAAAGCAATAAATCCGTAAATCAATACAGTGAACATGCAATTCAATACTATATACTGGACAAGTAAAATCAACTGGTCATGTTGCTGTTGTAGAATCCGTTGCTGTTGTAGTCCGTACGTTGGTCTATCAATAAGAGTCGTCACTCTTTTTGCCCGTCGGCCGCCCGTCGGCATATAAACTCCTTATAACTCCCAATCGTTATATCAATGATCAATGGTTTAAAGGAAAGCCCGTCGGCCCACCATCCTGTACAGGTCAATATCAATCTTCACCAACGTTCAACCAGGTTCCACTTGGGTTCCAGTATCAATAGTCAATTCAATCAATAAGCAATTCAATAGTCAATATTAAAGCAATCATATCAATAATCATATTCATATCAATTCAATCTATCAATCTCAGACAATTCGGAAATCATACGAAAATCGGGCAGCGTAACGGCAGTCGGTCAAATTACACAAAAATCCTGCAAAAAGACACGATTTCCAAATTCTACCAAATTACAATAGAATATCTATAACATCAATGCAAGACTTTTATTCTATAGAAACCAAGTCCGAAAACATCTTGATAATTTTCTATTCGATTAAAATCACGTAGAACCAATTCCAACCGGAAGAAAATTCGTAGAATACAGTCAAATCGTGTAGAATAATCATATCTATAACACTCTAAAAGTTGTGCGGTGAAAGTTGTGTCAAGTCAAAATCATGTCGAAAAGTCGACTACGAAAACACAAAACAGATCACAATTCGATCAAAACACAACATCTTTGAAAACAGAAACAGGGTTCGGAGTCCTTACCACGAGATCTTCACTTTTCCCAACAGCAGCGTCGGACGAAAAGCGCTCCGCGGTCTCCGAAAACCAGCTTTTCTCTTTTTCCTTTTCTCTTTCTCTCTCCTCAGATATTTCTCTCTCTTCAAAATATCTCATTTCTATATATATCCAGACTGATCGTCCTGGACGATCGAGCTTCGTCCCGGACGATCCATGAAGAGAAGAATTTCGTCCAGACGAAAAATCACACATCGTCCCTGGCGAAGGGTTCACTGACTTATTTTCGTCCAGACGATTCTGATTTCGTCCAGACGAACTATACAGCCAAACAGGATTTTTCTACACAACCTGTACCGATCGTCCCGGACGATCCAACTTCGTCCTGGACGATTCTGGGAGGAAAATCCAATTCAGAGAGGAACAGTAAGGAACGAGATATTACAATCTCCCCACCTTAGAAAAATGTCGTCCCGACATTTCCCTAAAGGTACGAAGCAAAACACGAAGCAAACCAAATCGATCGAAATCCAAATCCCAAAACAAAACTCGTCGAAATCCATACAGAACACACAATGCAATCAATCAAATGTCAATATGCAATGTTCATATGTCAATATCATTCGGTTAGTCAAATCAATCTTACCAGTAGAACCTTCTGGTCGTTGCTGATCCTCACGATACTGTAAACTCTGTAGACTGTAGATGCGTGGCACCACTGGAGGAAGTGTAGGAGGTCGTGGTGCAACTGTCTCCCTCTGATCCCTGACAGCTCTATCATCCATCCTGTTTGCTGATCTCTCACTGTAGGCCCTCGAGCCAACAGTCCTCTGCTGTCCTGTACCCGTGCCAGAATCAGTCCTTCCACCCAGTCCTTTTTGAGGACAATCTACTGCTCGTGTGCCCTTGCTGTCCACAGTAAAAACACTGTCCCGTCAATAGGTAGCACCGACCCGCATGTCGTTTACCACAGTGACTGCACTCGCCAGAACCACCAGACGATACTACCGATGCAGATCGCGGTACAGATCCCGATGCAGATCCTCTCGAACTCTCATATCTGCTTCTCTTCTCTCTATCTCTGTATCTATAAGAATCATCTCGTCGTACCTCATCTCTCCTCCTTCTGGTATCCTCGTACCTCGGTACCGGTGTTGCCAAATCAATCTCTATCAATCGAGCTCGCTCCACTAGCTCAGAAAACTCATGGATCCGGAAAGGTACTAGTGGATGCCTCAGCTCTCTGTTCAATCCGTGCAGGAATCTATAACATTTTTCCTCGGCCGTAGGAATCAGATGAGCAGCATACCTCGCAAGAGCAGTAAACTCGGCCTCGTATTCCATCACTGACTTGCGGCCTTGCTCCAATCTCATGAAAGCTTCCTGCATCTGTCGCTGAGCTGACGGTGGTACAAACCACATCCTGAATACTGCAGTGAACTCATCCCAGGTGATCTCAGCATTGGTCTTCCCCTGGAATTTCTCTCTCTGCTGTCCGATCCACCATCTCTCTGCCTCACTCTCCAACATGAATACTGCCAATGGTACTTTTCTATTCCCCGGACACTGCATGCTATCAAAATCTTTTCCACCCTCATGATCCAATCCTCAGCAGCCTGTGGTCCTACAGCCCCTTTGAACAACGGAGGCTTCAGCTTGTGGAACATCTGCAAGTGTCTGTCTACCTCTTCTTCCTTGCTTCCACTCATCTTGCTCTGGGCATCCCCCATAACATGTGCAATCGCAGTAGCCAACTGCATCATACTCTCTGAAGGCATTGGAGCTGCGCTGTGTTGCTCATTCGGTACACTGGATTCTGCTGGAGGATCCATATCTTTTTCACCTGCACAATTCAAAACAAATGATACACACATGCAACGATGTATGCCAATGAAGCTCTTAAAGCTACCCAATCTACCCAATCTCTCAATCCAAACCTACAACTCTGGTAACAATCCATTCTTCCAATAACACTGCTCTGATACCAAAACTTTGTCACGCCCCAAGATCTAACTTGGAAAGAATGTCAATCAATTTCGCAACAATTTACCAGAGTTATCTATAAACCTTCAGTAAGCAATCTATCAAACATCTATAAAATTTAACCATCAATATACAAGTCGATTCACATCTCAAAACATCATGTACAATACTCAGGAACTAAACTATCAATACAAGTAGAGAAATCTATCCTGTCCTGAGTACAAAAGAATCATCTATCGATCAAAAGAACTAAAACCTGAAGATCTGGATCAACTCCTATCTCCTGCTCCCGAACCCTGACCTGAAAATATCAACCACATATAATGAGCTTTACAAAGCCCAGCAGGTCACCTAATACCTATAACTGAAATCAAAGCACGGCGATGCTATCAATATGCATGTCAATCTATCAATCTGAATCAGTCAATGGTCAATGAGTCTATGCAATCCGGAAATCCATGAATCAATGATCATCAATACTATGCAGTGGAAATCCATAGTCAATAAAACCAGTCAATGCAGCGGCAGGCAATTCGATAAATCAATGCAATCAATCAATATCCGTCAATCAAATCAATACGGTCAAATCAATACGATCCATTTAATGAAATCAATCGAGGAAAGCAATACGATAAACTTCAATCCAGTCTGACAAGAAATCTATACAACAGTCAATACGGTGTAGAACAGCAGCAACAGTGAATCTACAAAATCTAGGCGGCAATACAATGAATCCATACGATGTCCATGTCCATGCTATCAATGCAGTATCTATATCTATCAATATCCATATCAATGCTCAGTAATCAATGCTCGGTAATCAATCAATGAAATCAATGAAATCGTACGATACAGTAAATCCGATCAATCAATAAGGCAGAAATCGATAAAGCAATAAATCCGTAAATCAATACAGTGAACATGCAATTCAATACTATATACTGGACAAGTAAAATCAACTGGTCATGTTGCTGTTGTAGAATCCGTTGCTGTTGTAGTCCGTACGTTGGTCTATCAATAAGAGTCGTCACTCTTTTTGCCCGTCGGCCGCCCGTCGGCATATAAACTCCTTATAACTCCCAATCGTTATATCAATGATCAATGGTTTAAAGGAAAGCCCGTCGGCCCACCATCCTGTACAGGTCAATATCAATCTTCACCAACGTTCAACAGGTTCCACTTGGGTTCAGTATCAATAGTCAATTCAATCAATAAGCAATTCAATAGTCAATATTAAAGCAATCATATCAATAATCATATTCATATCAATTCAATCTATCAATCTCAGACAATTCGGAAATCATACGAAAATCGGGCAGCGTAACGGCAGTCGGTCAAATTTACACAAAAATCCTGCAAAAAGACACGATTTCCAAATTCTACCAAATTACAATAGAATATCTATAACATCAATGCAAGACTTTTATTCTATAGAAACCAAGTCCGAAAACATCTTGATAATTTTCTATTCGATTAAAATCACGTAGAACCAATTCCAACCGGAAGAAAATTCGTAGAATACAGTCAAATCGTGTAGAATAATCATATCTATAACACTCTAAAAGTTGTGCGGTGAAAGTTGTGTCAAGTCAAAATCATGTCGAAAAGTCGACTACGAAAACACAAAACAGATCACAATTCGATCAAAACACAACATCTTTGAAAACAGAAACAGGGTTCGGAGTCCTTACCACGAGATCTTCACTTTTCCCAACAGCAGCGTCGGACGAAAAGCGCTCCGCGGTCTCCGAAAACCAGCTTTTCTCTTTTTCCTTTTCTCTTTCTCTCTCCTCAGATATTTCTCTCTCTTCAAAATATCTCATTTCTATATATATCCAGACTGATCGTCCTGGACGATCGAGCTTCGTCCCGGACGATCCATGAAGAGAAGAATTTCGTCCAGACGAAAAATCACACATCGTCCCTGGCGAAGGGTTCACTGACTTATTTTCGTCCAGACGATTCTGATTTCGTCCAGACGAACTATACAGCCAAACAGGATTTTTCTACACAACCTGTACCGATCGTCCCGGACGATCCAACTTCGTCCTGGACGATTCTGGGAGGAAAATCCAATTCAGAGAGGAACAGTAAGGGAACGAGATATTACAGGGGCAAGCTTGGATGCAACTGTGGCCATGAAATTCCTTTAAATCTTCCAACATCCACGATAGTATCTTTGGAAACTATTTTTTATAAAGTTGGTATCAAATGCAAGGATTCCTCCGATAGATTGCAAGATATTTACATTCTCTAGTTGGACTTCTCCTCATTGAGCATGGTCTTAATCTTGACCTCAAAAAGATAATAACGGTCTAATGATAGACCAATCATCACATTTGATTTGGGTTACATTCAACAAATGCTTATTTCCAATCAAGACATAATCGATCCCAGGGGGAGTTGATTCGACCTCTTCTATACAGGTTATCGTCATCGAGTGAAGCTCTGACAAACAACCTTGGATAGGTCAAACACCCTTAGTGGATTTTCTCGACCTCTTCCATACAGGTTAGCGTCATCGAGTGAAGCTCTGACAAACAACCTTGAATAGGTCAAACATCCTTAGTGGATTTCCTCAACCTCTTCCATACAGATTAACGTTATCGAGTAAAGCTTTGAGAAACAACCTCGGATAGGTCAAACATTTTAAGTGGATTCTCTCGACCTCTTCCATAAATGTTAACGTCATCGAGCAACGCTCTGACAAAAAACCTTGAATAGGTCAAACTGTCTCGTATAAACATCCTTGGCGGATCCCATTGAGCTCTTCCATATAGCATTTCAAAGCATGTTTCTCATCTCCTTCATAGAAGGATTGAATCCTAGATAGGCCTCCACTTTATTGACATACTTAGTGTATCATTAGATGGTTGTGGTTGACACAATGTTTGACCCTCACCATCAAATTGTCAGTTATCTACCACCGTTATCATGCATACATTCTATCTTCAACAAAATGCAGCTTAATTATCTTTATCAGCTCATTGCCTGATCTCGAACGTCAGAATACCACCTAACCACTTCCAATAGGCTTTCATTGACATACTCCAAAGGATTGCCTTACGATCGTTGAATATCTTCCCAATCATTAATCAGCGTCGGACTTTCATTTGTTTTTTGAACGTCATCAGATCTCTTCCTAACTAACCATCATAGTCAAACTTGTGCTTGATCGCTGTCAAACTTTCACCTGACCGCCATCGCACTTTCACCCAGTCGCCACACATTACAGGATTCTAACTGTCTGCTGATTATAGTCGAATCTTCTTCAAGGCATTGCTATTGCCAAATCTCTCCCCAAGAGAGGCCACCGTCGGGATGTTTCTAAATTTGCAAGGAAGCAAAATTTCGATCGCCATTAATGCCCTCCGAGCTACCAATCCACAAAAGGACCGGCACAAGAGGGCAATGCTTTGATCATCGTCGACACCCTCCAAGCTTCCAATCCACAAAAGGGCTGACACAAGAGAACCAGGCTTTGATCGCCATCTACGCTCCCCGAGCTACCAATCCAGAGGAATATTTGGACCGGCACAAGAGAGCAAGATTTTGATCGTCGCTGACAATCTCCGAGCTATCAATCTAAGGGGAGGACTTGGAATGACACAAGAGATTGTGATTTTCTCCACCTTCTAAAGAGGTATTTATAGGTAAATGGGTGGAGTAGAAAGGTTTTCCTAGAAATTTCTAAAATCAAAATAAAAAAATAATATAATTTTTGGAATTTTAAGAGACAAAAATTAATTCTTTCATATATAAAAACGGGAATCTAAGAGGCATCAGGCTCAGCTGTCAAAGGCGACAACCAAATAATTATAATAATAATAGAATTCAATTCCCGAACTGCATTCCCCAAATCAACAAAGTTAGTGTTCATATAATCTGCGAAACACATTAGTATTGGTATCCATAAATATATAAGAAAAGTTTTGAAACCCGAATCACCGCTTTCTACAAATTGAATTCAATTCAATAAAAAATGGTAAGTGCAGCAAATAATATATTTGCGAATTTATAAGCCCACAAAGGAATCACTTACACATTGCAAACACGTGTAGACCAAATTTCTCTGTCGTTTCAGCATAATAAACGAGTTATCTTAAGCATACCACCAAGGCCTAACATAGATAGAAGAGAAATGTTGAAGCACACAGTAGTGCCGTTGGAGATTCTCACTTGGTCTATGATATTCAAATTTGTCTAATTATTAATATTATATATTTCATAAAAAATAAATATTATAGAAATTAAAAATAAATATTGTATATCATAAAGCTTGAATAATAATTAATTTTGTGAATTTTAATATTATTATCGGTATTATGTGATAATTTATGAATCTAGACAAATTAATTATGACTAGTGTTTGTTATTTTGAACTCTTTATACTAGTCAACAACCAAGAGAAACTACAAAGATATATTTTCGATTGCGCCTAGTAATTTGTTTGAAACTAAAATTTTGCACCAACCATTTTTCAAAAGCTTATACACATATTTTCGGACTCTACAAGCATCGACGTCTGAAAATAGGGGGGCAACTGATATGTTACCAAAAATTATCTTGATCGGGCACGAATCTTGAAGCAAAATTGAGTTGAAAGCTTCCAAAATTAGATATGGGACCATCCGAACTCTAATTTCAACAAAATTATAGTCAAACTGAACGTCTCAAGAAGACGAGCCCAACGACACCAAATTCAACTCAATCCGAGCTCGAATGGATCCAAATCAAGGGTCTGAAGCGCTATTGAAGGGTTCAAACCACAATTTGGATTATCAAACGGTTTCCAAATATGGCATGCTTATAGTAGAATCGAGCGGCTCGACGAGACGAATCCAACGAGCCCAAGATCACTAAATTCCGATATCATTAAGGCTTTCAAATGACCATTAAACGGTCTATGATCAAGGGGATCAATATCGACCGTCCTTTCAAACACTCCCATTTTGACCTTGATCCTCCACATATTTACAAGTCATGACACTCTCAAAAAATTATAAATATACCCTCATTCTTCACATGGAGAGAGAGGAGAAGAGGAGAAGGAAGGGAGGAATTTGGGAGCTCTCTTACCATCGACCACCACCGGAGTTCCTGCCGACCACCGCCGGAGTTCCTGCCGACCATCGCCGGGGTTCCTGTCAACCACCTTCGGAGTTCTTCCCGACCACCGCCGGACTTCCGCTAGTCCACCGACCATCGCCGGACTTCTGCTCGTCCGCCGATCATCGCCGGACTTCTGCTCGTCCGCCGATCATCGCCGGATTTCCTACCGACCATCGCTAGGTGTTGACCTCATTTTTGTATGAGGTCTCTAATAGGATTCTAAAATCGATTCAAACTCAACTCAATTCATATCTCAAACCCATCCAGATTTTAATCAAACCCAGAGTTTAAATCCTCCAGACTAATCTAGATCCTAATATATATCCTGAGCTTAGATCTATTCAGACCTTAGAATTTATTTAGACCTTAAACCTATCTAGGTCTTAGATCAAGTCTTATCCAATTCAATCTTCATCTCAAATCCATTGAGATTCAACCCATTCAAACTTTAATCCAATCCAGTTAAGAATCCAAATTTCAATCCAGACCTTGATTTTATCTTTGATCTAGCTCTAAACCTATCTAATCATTTATGATCATCTAAATGATTATAAATGACTTGGATAATTCAATATCACTCTTCCAAACTCAAAATACAGATCGAATCCAAGAATCCAGACTCAAATCCTAAGTCCAAAGGGCCTGTCCTAAAGGCCTTTTCCAGTGAATTTTTAGATACTTCAAAACTCAATCAAATGGCCTCTAATTTAGAGTCTATCACTTGCAAAGTGATAAGACACGTCTCTAGAGGTAACCCTCCAAATTTGAGCCCATTCTAAGGTCTCTAACCCCAGAAACTCAATTGAAATCCAAAGGCTGTAAACCTTTAAATATTTACAGCCTATGCCACTTGACCTGCCACCCAATGGATTTTGACCTTGGAGCTCCCTTCAAAGTCTCCAATTACTTCCAGACCATTAATCCTGACATGTTGATCAATAAACTGTATTTTGTTAGACTCATTTCAGCCTCCAGTGGGCATGAGGTCAGAATGACTAAAATACCCCTTAGGGTGTGAATAGTCATTTTAGATCAAATGACCTCCAAATTGAATGCAATGATCTCATTCAAGTTTCAAATATCAAACCAAATCTGTTGGACCCATTCCCAGACTCTGGGTCAACCTGGTTGACCAAGTCAACCCGGTTGACCTAAGAGGCCTTTTAAGGGTTCAAACATGTGATTTGACTGAAATGACCTATCTAAGCCATGGAACCACTTCTATTGATCTTCAAATATCATTTCAAACTTGCTGAGCCTGATCCCAAACCTTGGGTCAACCTGTTTGACCAGATCAAACAAAATTGACCTAAATGCCCTTTAATGGGCCCAATAGGCCCATTTAATCAAATCAAAATCTCCAGACCCTGGGACCACACCCAATAAACTCTAAATGGCATTTCAAATTTGTTAAACCCATTTTTAAACCCTGAACCCATCTGGTTGACCAAATCAACTAGGTTTGACCTAGTGGCCCATTAAGGGCCCAATAGGCCCATTTGACCCAAATGACCTATTTAAACCCTAGAATCACCCCCACTAGATTCCAAATACTTAATCAAACCTGTCCAACCCAGACCCACTCCCTGGGTCAACCTGGTTGACCCAATTGCCCCTTAAGGCTTTAAATGGGTTATTTTAACACATTTAACATTTTAAACCCTCTGCAAGCTTCAAATCAATTCCAAACTATAACCTAAGCATGCCTCAAATTTTAGTCAACTAAATCCAAGCCAAGTTGACTAAGTTAAAACATTAGGACTTGGTCAAAGTGGCCCAAACCCCATTTCAAATATTCAAACTCCAATGGCATGACATGAAGCCTTCATTTGATCTATCCTACTAGTATCCTAGACTTCTCCTTGCCACCTAATCAGTCAACATTCTAAGTTGACTGGTCAAACTAGTCAATAAATGGTCAAAAGACCATTAAATATTCAAGGGATTAGTTCTATACTCCTAAGCTCTACTCCCTAACTCTAAACACAGCACTCCAGCATTCAATATACTCTTCCCCAGTCAAACAGTCAAACCATGCTTTGGAGTGGTCAAACCCATTAACTCGATTGCCTTAGCTTAAACCAGGCCCATCCAGCCTATAGACTTGACTCTAGAAGCTTCCCCAGGTTCAAACCAACTCAACCCAACCTGACCCAAGCCCCGGCGTGTCCCTTAGCTCAACCCAATGGCTCAAAACACTCTCTATGATCAACACTTTCAAATCAAGTGTTCCCTCCAAACTAGATCAATCCAGCCATTCAAACTGATCCTAGAATGTTCTTAGAGCTTATCTAGACTCATCCCAGCCGTTTGTTTTGTCCATAGACCAGCCAAACGAGCTCGTGGTCCCCTCCATGCACATGGAAAGGATGTCCATCCTTGCCACCTGAGCAGCACGCTCTTTGCTCCTCTAACCAACTGATTCAAGTGTCCAGCATCCAAGGCATCCATCTGATCGATCCCAGCCTTTGGTTTTGGCTCCAAGCAGCTGAATAGGCAAGAGGGACGAGATTTGCTCATTCCAAGCTATCTCTCATCCTGGTGATTCCTAGAGCACTCTTGCATTTCATTTCAAAATTCTTGAGCTCTACCTTCATTTCTCCATCGTTCCCTGGTGTCTGAAGTTTACCGGAGACAAGATCGATGGTGATCCGAGCTTTAGCCCGCCTCCAACTCTTCAAACTCTCACTCCAGTGATCCTCCGAGCTCGAAGCCTACAAGGAAACAACACGTGGACAGTCAACAAATTCAACCGTGCTTGAATCATCCAAATCCATCACTTCTAGCTCGGTAAAATCTAAACCCTAGATAATACATAGGTTCTCAAATAGGCTTCTAAGGAATCTATTTCAAGCTCTAAAAATCATCCCCCATTCTTTATCTCGATGACTGTCATTTATATCTCAGCAATAATGCCATTTAATCCTCTGTAAGTGAAGTTTAAAATAATTTTTTGAATCTAGGGTTTTCGGGTTCCTAAGCTCAGTGATGAAATCAGGACAGTCCGTTTTCTTTAGTTATCACGGACGGTCAGGATCTCACTTGATCAACGCTCGGTTTCTATCCTTTGTAATCGAGGGCTGCATCTGAGCCGTCCATTGCAAATCACGGGAGCTGAGCTGATCGTCCGATCATTGTAGATCAAGATCAACCGTGGCTCCGATCGTAGTCGTTGGTTCAACCCGCGGTTGATCCGATGGCTGCCAAGCCGTGATGACTCATTTAAGTGAGCTGGCCCACTTGACCGCCGCCGTTCGCGTGGACCAATCACCCGTCGCCGCGTGTAAATCCTGAATTTAAGATTTTATTTTAATTAGATTTAGTACTAAAACTTGTAAAAATCATAAAAAATAAAATACAGCCAAATTTTTTGAAGAACCACTCATTTTTCTCGGAATATAATTTCCTATTTTATAAAACTAAAATTAGAGCCTAGTTTTCATTATTTTAAAAGTTATATTTTAAACCCTAATTTTCTTTAATTTTAATTTCTTTTAATTATATTTCAATTAAACATCTAGTCAAATCAGAGGTTTTAAATGGCATGATAAGGACATTTATATGTATCTTGGGTATTTGTGAGAATCATTATGCTTTCCATTTAGTTTAGAATTGGATTTTCTTAGAAGTAATAGGTTATTATTTAACCTAATATTTTTTTTTTTAAGAAATCCATTACTAATTGAATGATTTCACAATGAGTGTACACAAATACTTTAAGATGTCATTGAGCAATCATATCCAAGAATAATTCATATTCATTGAGTATTTAGAGAATAATTATTACAATCCTTTGTGTTTTGACCTTTCTCTAAATGCTTAAGGGATTTGATTTCAAAAAAGCCTCAATGTGTTATATTGAATTTTATTTTCATCACAAGGACATTAGGCTATACCAAGGATATGATTACTTATTGAATAAATCTTCAAACATAATCAAAGCATGTTTTAGATCTAATCTCAAAAAAAAATTCATTGCATTCATTCTATCTTAGATTTATTACACTTGTTCATGATTGATGTGATTGTAATGTATATGTTTAAAAGGGTTAGTATAACTTGATTCAATCCTATAATCTAGTGACACTAAGGACAACAATTAAGGTTGAGTCTTAGTCAACTTAGCCAAATCTAAGGAGAATTACACACATCCCTTTTGGGATGAAACATCAACATAGAAAAATAGTGTCATATACCTTTTGATCAAATTAATCTTGATTGGACATTAATTCATCTTATAACAACTAGTAGATTTAGGTGACCCTTCTTTAATCTGTCTTAATTTTCTATAAACACAAATAAATTCAAATAAATCAAATAAAATGCCTAAAAATCTGTAATCAATTTCATTTAATTCTAATCAACACTAAACCAAATATTCAATCTTTTAAAAACTAAAATACAAACTCAATTTTAATTAGTGTTAGTTAAATCTTTAATTAATCCTTAATTAATCAATAACTAAATAAATTATAATAATTCAAATAAAATATCTAAAAATTCAAATATATTCTAATAAACCTAAACTAAATAAAAAATCAATCTAAAATCAATTTTAAACTTAAATCCCATTTAAACTTTAATTAAATCCCTAAATACCCTTAATTGAATATTAACTAAATAAAAGCTTAAAAATTCATTTAAAATTCCAATAAATGCCAAGAATATAAAATAAACTCATTTAAAATCAAATCAAACTAGAAATTCATTAATTTTAATTTTAAATAATTTTCTAATAATAAATTCATTAATAATTCAATAATAGGATAATTTTTTTAACAATTAATTAAAAAAATACTAAATAAATTCTAAAATTCACAAAATTCAAGAAAATTTAATTAAAATCAGAACACCATATTTTAAACTAAAATAAAATTTTTAAATAATTTTTAAGTATTAAACTCATTAATATTTCATTAAATAACTCATTCTTTATAAATAATTAATTAAATAATAAATAAATCCTAAAATTCATCAAAATTCATTTTAAATTAAATAAAATTCAGAGATTAATATATTCAATTTAAATAAATTTTGTAATAATTTTCTAATTTTAATTTCATTAATAAATTATTTATTATTAATTAAATTCATTAAAAATTCAATAAATGATTTAAAATTCTAAATATTACAGTAAAATTCATTAAAAATTAAATTAAATTTTAATTCATTTAAACTAAATTAATTTGATAATTTTGTTGATTAAAATATATTTTAATCAATAAAATTTAACTATTAATTTAGATTAAATGGGCTAAGGCCTTTATGCCTAAAGTTTGATTCTTTTTGGAGGGCTTTAGGCATTTCGATTTAAAGGGCCTTTTAACACGCTTAAATAACAAAGAATTCCTTTATGTGTTGTGCACGACTCCTTTTAGGAATGCACTAATACATTCATATTAAGGAATTTTGAACAAATTAATAATACATCGACCTTATACGATGTGCTAGATTCCTTTGGGAGGGTATGTGGTATTGCATTCATAAGGTCCCTTTCTCTCTCTATAATAAAACTTTAGGTACTCTCAAAATGTACATTTATCTTCTTTATAAAATGAGTGCGCATTTTGAAAGTCCTAGGACTTATAAATTGATAACCTCTTGCACTTAGGGAGTTATCAATCTATAAGTTCTTTAAAACTAAATCAAATAACTTTAACTTCTAAAAATGGAATAATTTAAAATTCAAATACACTTTACTTAAACTTCAATTAAATTTCCATTTTGGCATTTAATAAATAAACTTTAATAATACACGCAATTCAAACAATAATTTCTATAGGATCTATCCAAGCCATACGACCTCTTTCACACACTTAGATGCTTGCTAGGACATCCAACTTTAGCCTAGGCTAGTCTGGTGGTTTCTTGTGGCTTGTTTGGGGGTGTCTTGCCTAGAGGGCACCCATGTGAGTTTGCTTACTTTCCTGTACTTCATAGCATGCATATTTATTTTTTCTGTCAGTGCACTAGAGAGCAGAGTGAATAAGTGAGGGCCGTGTACTTTACTTTTATGTCTTTATTTTCCTGCATTTATAACTGTTCACAACGCACTCATAGCATGCATAATTATATAACTGCTTTACTCTACAGCTTTTATTTACCTGCAAAGTAGAATGTTCTTAGGATCTGATGTATCTATAAAGAGAAAAATGTAATGCTTTATTTTCTTAGATATGTTGTATAGATTTGAGTATGTAAAGTGTCTGGAGTCTGTAAAATAATTAAAAACAATTGCTTATACATATACAAATGGGCTCCAAAAAGTAATATCCTCCCCTAGGAGGATGTTCCTTTTTGGAATTCCATAGAAGACTTGGAGCCTGAAGACCATAAGCAGTTGTATTTAATTCTATTCTCTTATAGGTTTAGAACCCAGGTTTTTTGTCGGTGGGACCTGGCCACCTTTACTTTACTACAGACCCTGGGATGTAACATGTAAATTTTATATTAATAAAATCAGCTCTCTTTTATATATACAACTGTTTCATGCATCATCAACATACGAGTAGATATTCATTTTTTGTAAGCATATTATTCTGCATTTGGGTTAAATTCTTTAACCACTCATTGATTCCTAAGATAGAGCCATCTTAAATCTTGCATTCATAGGTGAATTGTTGTGATTAGGATTGTTAGCTGCCAGCCCACTCTAGGCAGGTGGTAAGTCCAGAATGTATACACCCTCTCCCTGCACATTCTTTCTTCTAATCAAATCTAAACTCTTCCAAATTCAGTGTTAAAGTCTATAATATAAAGCCTGATTATGAAAATTTAAATGAGCCCAAATATTTAGTTAAATTTGTATATAATTTTGAAATTAATTAGTATTCATTTAAATCGAGAGTATTCTCTTAGGAGATGTAATTAACTATCCTATAGGGAGTCTAGATCCCAGAATAATCTAAACCCTATCTTAGTTTTCTTTCTAAGGTAGGGGAAAGATCTGTGAACGTAGATCATTGCTTTATCTATATTTTAAAATTTATTTTCATAATTAAAGGATAGGTAGATGATTGATCTACCCTCACAGGCAGGTCAAATATCTTCTATATTTGATAATGGAAATAAATTCATAATTCATTAGTCTAATCGGGTCGATAGTATAATATACGAATCGTTCTTCGGGATGATTTGTATATTCCCTATGCTGCACCTGATTAGAAGAATGAATTATAGTCTTTTTTCTTTCAGATCAATAGAAGGATATTAGTCTGCTCTTCGGGGCGGTATAATATCCGACTATGTGGATTTGATTGAAAGAAAATATTAAAATACAAATTAAGCAAAATCGCGTGAGAGTACAGTAGAGCATCCTCAGGAAAATTTTCTCACACCAAGGTTCCTGCTGACCACCTCCAGAGTTCTTCCTAACCATCGACGGATTTCCACCAGTTTGCTGACCGTCGACGAAGACGGACTTCTGCCAGTTCGTCGACTATCGCCGGACTTCTACCAGTCTGCCGACCACCGTTAGACTTCATACAGTCAGTCGACCGCCTCCAGACTTCCGCCCGTCCGCTAACCATCTTCGGACTTCTGCCAATCCTCCCAATAATTGTTGTCTGACTACGGTCATCCTGACCTCCATTGCATGCTGACTAAAATCTTTCAAACCTCCGTGATCTGCCTACTACGATCCCCCCGACCTTCGTCGCTCGCCGACTACGGTTCTCCCGACATGTGTTGCCCGTCGACTACAATCATTATGACATCCATCGTCGAACTTCCGCCAATCCTCCCAATAACTGTCATCCGACTACGGTTCTCCCGACCTGCGTCGCCCACCGACTATAGTCCCCCCGACCTTCGTAGCTCGCTGACTACGGTTCTCCCGACATGTGTCGCCCGCCGACTACGGTCCTTCTAACCTCCGTTGTCTATCGACAATGGTCCTTGCGACCCCCGTTGCCTGCCGATTACGATTCTTCCGACCTCTATCGTAACACAACGGTCTTTCCAACTTCTATCGCCCACCGACTACGGTCCTCTAGACCTTTGTCGCCCGCCAACTACGGTCCTCGCGACCTTCGTTGCCCACCGACTACGATCTTCCTGACCACCGTCTCCATACAACGATCCTTATGACATATGTCGCTTGCCAACTACGATCCTTCCGACCTTTGTCGCCATACAACGGTTCTTCAGACCTATGTCGCTCGTCGACTATGATTCTTCTGACCCCCATTACCCGCCGAATATGGTTCTTCCGATCTACATTGCTCGTCGAATATGGTTTTGTCGCTCTAAATAAACATGTCAACATTGATTCATCCAACTCCAACCATGTAATATATTATGTATGATGCATATTTGCTACATCGATCCAAGACCTTCCTTTTAAGGAAGGGCCTCATTTGTAATAGACTGCAAACACTAATGGATTCATTCAAACTGGGCCAGGCACCGTGGTTTTTTCCCCTTTTCAGGGGTTTCCACGTAAAAACTCTGGTGTCTCTAATGAACGATACACCCTCTCTTTTTTCTGCTTGTGTTCTGGATCTTCGTACAAAGCTATGACATTACATTTTATATTTCTCTATCACCGCGAATTTTCCAGGACGCAACAATCATGTTCTTGTTGTAGTTTTTTCATTTTTCATGATGATATTACTATCACGGAAGTTCATCTTATTGCCAAAAAACAAAAATTACAACTTTTAATACTAGTTGAATCATTTCAACTCGGCGTATCCTGGTGCTTTTTTCCCTTTTCCTGGGTTTTTTTCGTGAAAATCCATGTGTTTCTAATTTCTCTATTTGTGCGCTGAATATCTATATAACACTAAGATAAAATATTTTCATATTTTACCGCCGCGAATATTCTAGCATGTAGCAAGTGATATCAATGATTTGGAGCCAAATACTTTCCAATTTGTCTATTCCTCATTATTTCAACAATTAAGCATATCAACATTGCAAAATTTTGGATTAAAATACTGTAAAATTTTAAATTATGCTGATGAACATTAACAAAAATAATAGACAAATCGCCCATTAAAAAATAAAAAATAATTATACTATTATTTTGGATAAAAAATGGATGATTTTAAATACTAAATATAATTATCAAGGATTAGCTTGTAATTGTTAGATCATGACCTACTAATTTATAAATAATTATACAATTATTTATGATAAAAATTTGGATGATAGTAAAAAACGGTGATGTCATTAAGGCACATGTACATTATAAATACCCCATTCTACATATGACTATATGAGGAGAGCTATAGTTGTAGAGAGAGCTCATCAATTTCATGAATACTAAAGCTTTGTTTATCGACCAACTTTTTCCCAAACTATCATTGACTAGC
The DNA here is from genome assembly GCA_022539455.1 of Dendrobium nobile. Classification (NCBI taxonomy): domain Eukaryota; kingdom Viridiplantae; phylum Streptophyta; class Magnoliopsida; order Asparagales; family Orchidaceae; genus Dendrobium; species Dendrobium nobile. The sequence continues at coordinate 2,629,852 of CM039727.1, forward strand.
CACTCTGCCACCGTTGCAAAGCCATCGTTGTCAGCACTATTGATGATAAGGTTTAAGCTTGAGATAATTTTCTTAAAACTTTCTAAAATAATTTTTTAGTAAACTTTTTTTTTTTAAAACTTTCAAGATATTTTTTACTAAAAATTTATTTTAAAAATAAGTAAAAAAATTGTCCCAAACAAAATTTAAATTACCAATAACATCACCAATAAATTAAATGCATACAAATAAGCACTATCATGCATATCATCACCAACCTATCATCTCAAATCAGAATAATGCATGTCATTGACACTTATGTCAATGTATGGATAAAGAAAGAAAGAAATTATATATTCTTATCTTTCTAGAATTTCTAGAATCCTATTTATTATTTCTTTCTTATTATTCTATTTCTATTCCTCTCCTCATTTTGTTTTGATTTGAATTTTTTACTTTCTGAATTCCTTTTCTTTTTGGATCTTGAATCCCGTTGTACTTATCTTTTCTTTTTCCAAAAAAGAATTCCTCTTGCATCACAGATAAGGGTGCAAACAAGTCGAGTCAAACTCGAGCCAGTAGTTTTTGAGTCGAGCTCGAATTAAAATCGAGCTCCAAAGACCAGCTCGAGCTTGACTCGTCCAGCATCACGAGAGCTCCATCCCTAGTAGGCTAGCAACATGCGCAATTCGTCGTATCGAGCAAGCTAGCCGCCTCTAGCAACACATGAGCTTCGTCGTCCCGAGCTCCGTTGTCGAGCTCTGTCGTTTTGGTTTTTCCACCGGTCACCTTCGCTAGCTACTCAACGAGCTGATGAGTTGAACGAATGGCTATTCAAGTTCAAGCTCGATAAGCCGTCGAGCTCGAAATTGTGTTCGAGCTCGATAAGCTTGACTCGTTGAGCTTGTTGCCTAGTCAAATCTGAGCTGGCTCCAAGTCGGCTTAACTCGATTGCGACTTTGGATGATCAAGTCATTTATAAGAGTACACGTTGTAGATATCTTGGATCTATTATTCAGAGTGATGGTGAATTGATGGGGGATATTATCATCAGAATTCAAGTTGGATGGTTGAAGTGGATGAATGCATCGGGCTTATTGTGCTGTAGAAATGTCCCCCTCAAACTTAAGCGAAAATTCTATAAGATGGTGGTGAGACCTGCAATGTTTTATGGTGCCGAATGTTGGCCATTAAAAGAGAAGTATAATACTAAGTTAAGCATTACAGAGATGATGATGCTTAGGTGGATGAGTGGCTTGACCCTTAGAGATAGGATACGAAATGAGCATATACGTGAAAAGGTTTGAGTAGCTCCAGTGGAATATAAGATTAGAGAGAGTCGCCTTAGATTGTTTGTTCACATTAAACGGAGGCCTTCCGATGACCCAATTTAGAAAGTTGAGATATTAGATTTGACTTTTGTTAAAAAAAGGTAGAGGTAGACCTAAAAAGACTTGGTTAGAAAATATTAGAAATGACCTTTCTTTATTAGATTTAAATGATAAATTGACTTTTAACCGGACACAATGGTGAAAAAGAATTCATGTAGCAGACCCACTTAGTGGGACAAAGATTTGATGTTGCTTCTGATCGTGCGGCAGAGATTCACACCATTTTCGATTAATGCGATCGCGTTATTAACGGTGGGCGCCGGGTCGTATATCATATTCATCTTTGTGATATGTATGAAAGATTGTATCATATTTGTATGATGGAATGCATCTTATCCATATAGATTGTGAATCATAATCATATTTTATGAATGTAACTCATCTTGATATGTTGGTTTAGAGTTTTGATTATTAATCAAGAGGTCTTGGGTTCGAAGATTGTGTATATGATGAGCGTGTGTGAGTTTATCTTAATCGACCCAAATATCCCCACAAAAATCATATTTTATGAATAATTTTTCATGTTTTTATTTTAGCATTTTATAAAATTAGAAATATAAAATTAGGTATCTATACATAATTAACACATATTTTATGTCACACTCAAAATCCTATTTCTTTAATCTCAATTAGATTACTTTAAAAAATGGGCTAAAGTTTAAGATAGTTTATACTCTCATATATTTAATTAGTTAAAAGTGCTTTAAAAATCGGACCGGATCGGCCGGTCCGACCGGTTCAACCATGAACCGGGTTAAGGGCCGGTCCGGTCCAATCTGAAAACCGCCTTCACATTGAACTGGCCGATTTTGGGTAGAACCGCCGGTTCAACCGGTGAACCAGTCCCGGTTTTTTAAAACTGGCCGGTTCAAGTTTTTTTATTAATATTAGTTAAATAAATTATATAATATTAAATAAATATTAAACTTAATCATTATCAATATAAATATTAATATTAAAACTCTTAAATTAAATTAAACACACTATTATTAGGGTTTAGGGTTTAAAAATTTTTAAATATTTTTTAAATAAATAATTTAACATATATTTAAAAAATTTAATTAATAATAATATATCTTTTATTATAAAACATTTATCTCCAAATCATCATGAAGCATTTCACATGGAGTGGTGGTACCATGTGAGCTCTTAACACAAGAGAACTCAAAATGCTATGTAAACACTAGCAAGAAAGTTTTCTCAGGTGGTGTGAGACTAAAGAAAAGAGTTGAGATGTAAATGAACTCATAACATATATAATGCATATAAAAACTATTTTTAAACAGATTTTTTAATTAATTATTTTTTATGTAAATGAAACTTATTTATTAGTTAATAATAAAAATTTATTTTTTTATACACTATAAAAATAATTTATCATTAATAATTTTATGTATTTAATTATTTGTTAATTATTTAAGATATAAATTTATAAAAGAAATTTGATATACAACATAAACATGTAAAATATATTTAATCATATAATATAAAATAAGAATAATTTATATTAAATTTATAAACTTATGTTATAATTAAATTTATATTAAATATGTATTTATATTAAATTATATGGTTATATATAAATTTAATTTACATTAAAAATTAAATTTAAAATTCAAAAAATATTTAAATTTAAAAGAATCATATTTTTATGAGTGTAAATTCTTATAAATATGAGATTTAGAATTTTTTTCTTTTATGTGAGATTTTAATATAATTCTTTTACTTAATTATATAAAATTTATGTTTCATAGTTTTTTTTTTAAATTTAATTTTTTGCCTCAAACTTTGAATGATAACATTATTATTATATTAATTTTATTAAATTTTAATAATATTTATTATTTATTACGTCATCCGGTTCGACCCCGGTTAGACCGGTCGAACCGTGAACCTCTTCTTCTTCTGGTTCGTTGTCCGGTCCGATTTTCACAGCCATGTTTTTAACATAGATATCTCTCTCCTTATTTCACTTTTAATGAGAGCATTTTAGGATTTTTCAAGACTATGAATGGCAAACCTATTTTTTAAATTTAAAAGTCATAGAAGATTGCCTTTTTGACTGAAGAAGCAGAATAAGTTGCTTTCAAGAGCTGATCGGCACGATTGAAATCTCTGCTACGAGTGATATCTCTTTAGATATTGGCCGTTCATTTCAATAAATACTATCCCAAAGCACTACGAAGGTCAACTTCTTTTTGTCAAAATAAGTGCTCAAAGCGCTATGGGTGACTATAAACGACTAAGCGAGCTCTCTATATGTAGATATGTATAGATTCTCTTCAATTAACCTCATTCATTGCATCATGCAATCATGCAATTGTCTTTTCAACAATCTGTTTAATAAGTGCTCAAATATGTTTAATAACTTTTTTCACAAAGAAGTATGGATTGGGAGAGAGAAAGTACTATTTGGTTCTGATTTGGTGCGCTGTGTTCTGGCAATGTTTCTTCTTGGGAGCGGTGGGGGTTATCTTCCGGTCATCGAAGTTTTGGGCGTCGTCTTCCTACACGAGAAATTCAGTGGCGAGAAGGCGGTTGCTCTGATACTGTCGCTTTGGGGATTGGCTTCTTATTCCTACGGCGAGTATCGCCAACGGAAGGACGAGTCCGGCGGTCGCCATTTCCCCACCGAAGCTGTTGAACTCGTTCCTTCGGCCGACGTTTAATTCACTACGTTTTGTTTAATTGATCAGAATGTTCATATATTTCAGCAATTAAAAAAATTATCTTATCTATAATGATTAAGATTTCATTTGAGACGCCTTTATTTGTTAAAAAAGTAATAAAAAAATTTAAAATAGAATAATATTTTTTGGGCCAACTAAAATTAAAAAATATTGATGTGCGATCATCTGCGAGATAGCATAGCAAAAAATATATTGGGTTTAATTTCTAAGTTTTTAATCTTTATATTGTGAGGCAAAGAAAAGAGATTCAATATTTTAATGAAGAGTTTAAATTCACTCAACAGATTTCATATAAAATTATCAAGATAAAATTAAATTAAACTAATATCTTAATTTATAGTAGGAAAATGATTTTGGTGTATTAAACTTCTAATCTAATATTATTTCTCTTAGAGAAGAGTCTTCATGATATGTTTGGAGGGTCGTATCATATCCGTCTTAGTAATATGTATGAAAGATTGTATCATATTTGTATGATAGAATGCATCTCATTTTATAGATTGTGAATCATAATCATATTTTATGAATGCAGCTCATCTTGATCTGTTGGTCGAGTGTTTTGGCTACCAACCAAGAGATCTTGGGTTTGAAGCTTCTGTATGTGATGTTTGTGTGAATTTGTGTTAATTGACCCAAATATTCTAAAAAACAAATCATATTTTATGAATAATAATTTTATCATTTTATAAAATTGGAAATATAAAATTAGGTATCTATACATAATTAACTCATATTTTATGTTATACTCAAAATCCTATTTCTTTAATCTCAATTAGATTACTTTAAAAAAAGGGCTAAATTTTAAGATAGTTTATACTACACATTTAATTATATATATGCTCATATATTTAATTATTTTTTTAGCATACATATCTATCTCCTTATTTATCTTTTAATGAGAGCATTTTAGGAATTTTCAAGACTATGAATGATGAAATTAGTAGGTGCAAATAATTGTGTGGACTGGCATCAACATGGAATTATGTGGAATATAGTACAACTGGACACCTTTGAAACTTAGACTTGTGTTTGATACAATTTTAGGCCACTATTTTTTTCTGCTTTTAATACTTTTTTATATTAAAAAGTAACTTTCCAAAGCAGTGCAGAAGTCATCCCAGACAAAGCATTAGGAAAATGTCTCACCACTGATGATGATGATGATGATGATGTGGTTTTACTCATTGTCAACATATGTGTATCTAGTTATGCTCACAGCAGCTCACTCAACAATTATATGGTCATCATTTATAGTTGTATCAAACATTAGTGAATTTATGCCAACAATATATAAAGATGATAACATCTTTATATTTTTCTTATAAAAAAGGCTTCTAATATGTTCTAAATTTATGTCTAACAAACACAATGTTATAGTGTATAAATACTAAGGATTTCAAAGATAAAAACTCATTCGGACAAGAATCATGCAGCTCATTTTAGCTTGTTGGTTGGGAGCTTTGGCTATCAACAAAGAGGTCTTGAATGTGATGCTTGTATATATGATGTGTGTATGAATTTTTTTTAATTGCCCCATATGTCTAAAAAAATCAGACAAAATTATGTCTTGCAATCAAAAGAAATTGTATGTATCTACTTTTAATATTAGATGTGGCTAGGGGAGTCAATATTTGACACGACATGAAAATCCAACCCAAACCCGACCCGTAAATTTAGGGTTAGACCCTACTCGTTTCCAAAATGGGTCATATTTCTTATTCCTTCTTAAAACATCTTTTTAAAATTTTTATTAAAAAACTATTTTAAGAAGCAATAAAAAAATTATTTCAAATAAAATCTTAATAGGATTTTATATCACATCATTGATAACCCTAATAATACCTACTTTTTTTTTAATTTAAAAGTCATAGAGCCTTTTTGACTGAAGAACCGGAATAAGTTGCTTTCAAGAGCTTACCGGCACGATTGAAATCTTTTTTTCAAAATAAGTGCTCAAAGCGCTATGTTTGACTATAAACGACTAAGCGAGCTCTCTATGTAGATATGGAACTACATTTCTCTTCAATTAACCTCATTCATTGCATCATGCAATTGTCTTTTTCAACAATCTGTTTAATCCCTTTTTTTCACAATTTAATTTTAAGGGTCCATTTGAAATGACATCAGCTTTTCATAAAGTTGATTGTAAAGTTGTTACAGATAAAGTAGGTCTGTAGCACAAAAATTATGGCCAAATAAACACTATAATTGCGATTTGAAAAATAAACATGTAAAAACTATATCAAATCAAACCTTAGGCTTTGTTTTTGACGATTTTTTACTGTTTCTTAAAACAGCTTTAAAAAGCAGTAAAAAATCATCTCTGATATATTCTCAAAAAATTATCTTGATCGAGTATGAATCTCGAGGCAAAATCAAACTAGAAACTTCAAAATTAAATCTAGGAGAACTTGAACTCCGATTTCAGCAAACTTACAAACAAACTGAGCATCTCAGAAATACAAACCCAACGACACCAAATTCAACTCAATCCGAGCCCAAATGAGCCCAAATCAAGCACTCGAAGTGCTGTTGGAAAGTTCTTACCACAATTCGAGTTACCAAACGATCTCCGATTTTAAGAAGCTTATAGTCGAATCGAATGGCCCGACAAGACAAATCAAACGAGCCCAAGAACGCTAAATTCCGACATCATTAAGATCTTCAAATGTCTAGATAACGGTGCACGATCAAGGGATTCAATATCAGCTGTCCATTCGACCACTCCCTATTTGCCCCTGATCTCACACCTATTTACGAGCTATACCACTCTAGAAAATCTATAAATAGACCCCTCATTTCTCATGAGAGGGGACCCAAGCAAGAAGAGGAGAAAAAGAAGAGAAAAAGAGAAGAGAAGGATGGGAGGGAATAACTCCTCCTCGACCACCGCCGGAGTTCTGCCTGACGCCCAAGTGATGCCGGAATTCTACTCAACTTCGAAACGACACTGGAACTCTGCTGAACTTTGTAACTGAATCTCAATTTAGAAGAGATTCATTGTAATCTGATCCTCCTAACTTTGTGGACGAGTCAGTCTCTTGTATTTCAAACAAAACACTAGTGAAATTATTTCGATTGGGCAAGACTGAAAGTTCGTTAGGGATGTTAAGCCCTATAGAACTGGCCCAAGCTAACCAAGAGGAGGGGGGGTGAATTGGTATTTTAAAAATTTTCTTCTAACAAAGAATAAAAACATAAACCAAAATCACACCATAAAAATAAATACGAAATTAAAAGTGCGGAAGCAAGAAAATAAGAACACAGAAATTTATAATGGTTCGGTCAACTCGACCTACGTCCACTCCTTGGAGGCACCCTCCAAGTATTGCACTACAAAACGTGACTCTCCTTTAGCCCCCACGGCTAGGCGGAGAAGCCCTTACAAGAACCTCCTTTTTGCCACCCCGGCAAGGCAGAGAACCTACCTCCTTTTGCTTCCTCCTGAAGCTGGCAGAGAACCACAACCAAAAGCTAACTTCTTACCTCTACCGACCCTTCTACGGACGAGAAACTCTAGACGAAGAAGAAGCAGAGCGATCCTTGAAGCAACCCTTGAAATTTGGCTTGATCGTCCAGGACGATCATGCGATCGTCCTGGCCGATTAGTTCAAATCAGATACAAATCGTCATGAGCATCGCCCTATTTATGACCTGGCCGATATTTATCGTCCTGAAGCAACTCAAGGATTTTGAATGTATCGTCCAGGCCGATCCTGCGATCGTCCAGGATGATATGATCGTATCAATCATCCTTAATTACTCCCTTGATTTCCTGATCAATTAAGGCATAATTTGGTAATTTCGTCCAGGCCGATATGGGGAGCGTCCTGGCTGATAATTTAAAAATACAATATACCTTAATTGTCTATGGTGGCTACTTCTTTCTATTTTGAGCTTATCGTCCTGGCCGATACACGTATCGTCCAGGCCGATATGTTAATGTCGGCTGCCTTAATTAAGAATCCTTACTTAGACTTTCTGTTTTAAGCTGATCGTTCCGGACGATATAAATATCGGCCGGGCCGATGTGGGCAAAAACAGAAATTCTAAGCCTCTCAAGTGTGTGTGTGAAGGGTTACTTAGCATCAGTCTCTTTGACCATTACAAGTAGACTCAAAAGGTGAAAAACAAAAGTACAGACTGACTCAACCCTAAACTTACGCAATTCTGAACTTGGCTTCTTCATGATCGTCCGATCTTTGATTCCTGAAAAGTTAGAAGCAACAAGTAGTCCAAGAGAAGTAGTATTTGTCAATCATCAAAACATAAGCCATGAAAAAATAGATTTGCAACAATGTGTCCTAGCATGCCACATGAAAAACATCTAACTCTAGGAAAAGAATTTCTTAAGTGGTTTGAGTTATAATGCCTCTTCCTAGGTTTTGACAATTGATCAAAAGTAGATGTCATCCTAGTTTTCTTACATGCTTCTAAATCATTTTGAATCTTCAAATTAGTGCTTTTTAAAACTTCATTTTTAATCCTCAAATTTTTCTCTATCTCCTTAGACTTCTTAAAATCAGATTCAAGTGATGTGTGTGATACTTTTAATGCATCAAGCTTTTTAACTAACTCATAATGATTTTTATTTAACTCATCAAATTCATCAAATAAGGTCATGTGATTTGAATCAATTGTTTGATGGTCTTTAATCAAAATTTCATACTCTTTTTGTAGATTTAAATATTCTAATTTCAAGCTAGCATGTGTTTTCTTTAATTTCCTATATGATGCATGGATTTTTTCTGAAACTTCAAGAAGCTGATCGTAGGAAAGTTCACATACCTCTTCTTGATCAGGATTGTTGTCCGCCATCAAGCACAATTTTGATGTCTCATTTTCTGATTCTATCTCCGATGAATCCGATGCTGAATCCGCCCAAAATGCTTTTTGTAGTTTCATCTTGTCCTTCCTTGGCTTAGGTTTCTCCTCACCCTTTCCTTTGTTTGAGTGATCTTTAAGCATAGGGCAATCAGTTCTCACATGTCCAGGCTTACTGCATTCAAAATAAACAACATCAGAAGATTCTTTGACATGTTTATGATCCTTACCTTTTCTCTAATTTTGATGATGCTTTTGTTTCTTCCTTAGAAAGCTTTTGATTTGCCTTGTGATGAAGGCAACTTCATCGCTTTCAGACCCGGGAGATTCAGAATCTAATTTGTGCGCCTTCAGTGCAATTGTTTTCTCCTTTTTCTTCTCACCTGCATCAAGATTTCTTTGATTCACCCCTTGCTCGTAAGCAATGAGTGAGCCAAGTAAGTTATCAATAGAATATGTGTTCAAATCCTTAGATTCAGTGATTTTAACATCATAAGACGAAGGCAAGCATCTCAAAATCTTGTTAACTTTTTCATAGTTTGAAAGTTTTTTTCCTAGTGCATGCAGTGAAGTAACTATCAGAGTAAATCTTGTATACATGTCAGAAATTGATTAATGAGGTTTCATACGAAAAAGTTCGTAGTCATGTAAGAGAATATTCAATCTAGATTGTTTTACTTCATTGGTACCTTCATAAGTGATGCACAATTTATCCCAAATCTCTTTACCAGTTTTGCAAGTTGAGACACGCATGTAATCCTCAGATTTTAAAGCACAGAAAAAATAGTTCAAACATTTTGCATTTAATTGAGCTAAATCTCGTTCATCAAAAGTCCATTCAGTAAAAGAAATTTCAGTTTTAACACCATTAATTTCACGAGAAGGTGGAGAATAACCTTCTTGAATAAGCATCCATATGTGATAATCAGTAGATTGTAAAAACGTTGACATGCGGGTTTTCCAAAAATCAAAAGGTAGGTTATCGAATCGGGGAGGTCGGGTAATAGAATACCCTTCCGTAGTGTTACGATTCCCAAGGTTAGCCATGGATCTAATTCAAAAAGTTTTAAAACTTAAATTTTTGAATCCCGCTCTAATACCACTTGAAAGTTCGTTAGGGATGTTAAGCCCTGTAGAACTGGCCCAAGCTAACCAAGAAAGGGGGGGGGGTGAATTGGTATTTTAAAAATTTTCTTCTAACAAAGAATAAAAATATAAACCAAAATCACACCACAAAAATAAATACGGAATTAAAAGTGCGGAAGCAAGAAAATAAGAACACATAAATTTATAGTGATTCGGTCAACTCGACCTACGTCCACTCCTTAGAGGCACCCTCTAAGTATTGCACTACAAAACGTGACTCTCCTTTAGCCCCCACGGCTAGGCGGAGAAGCCCTTTCAAGAACCTCCTTTTTGCCACCCCGGCAAGGCAGAGAACCTTCCTCCTTTTGCTTCCTCCTGAAGCTGGCAGAGAACCACAACCAAAAGCTAACTCCTTACCTCTACCGACCCTTCCACGGACGAGAAACTCCAGACGAAAGACAAGCAGAGCGATCCTTGAAGCAACCCTTGTGAATCCCCCTCATAAGCTCCCTCTCACGATCGTCCTGGCCGATCAGTTCAAATCAGAGGAAAATCGTCCTGAGAATAGCCCTAGATACGAGCTGGCCGATATTTATCGTCTTGAAGTAACTTAAGGTTTTTGACTGGATTGTCCTGGCCGATCCTGCGATCGTCCAGGACGATATGATCTTATCAATCATAGTTAATTACTCCATTGATTTCCTGATCAATTAAGGCATAATTTGTGAATATCGTCTAGGCCGATCAATGATCGTCCTGGCCGATAATTTAAAAATACAGTATATTTTAATTGTCTATGGCGGCAACTTCTTTCTATTTTGAGCTTATCGTCCTGGCCGATACACGTATCGTCCAGGCCGATATGTTAATGACGGATGCCTTAATTAAGAATCCTTATTTAGACTTTTTATTTTAAGCCTGATCGTCCATGCCGATGTAAAACATCATCCTGGCCGATATGAGTAAAAATAGAAATTCTAAGTCTCTCAAGTGTGTGTGTGTAGGGTTACTTAGCATCAGTCTCTTTGACCATTACAAGTAGACTTAAAAAGTGAAAAATAAAAGTACAGACTGACTCAACCCTAAACCTACGTAATCCTGAATTGGCTTCGTCTTGTTCGTCCGATCTTCGATTCCTGAAACGTTAGAAGCAACAAGCAGTCCAAGAGAAATAGTGTTTGTTAATCATCAAAACATAAACCATGAAAATAGATTTGCAACAAAGACCCCGTGGTTTTTGCCCTTTCAGGGTTTCCACATAAAAATCCTGGTGTTTACATTTCTTTTCTTTTTGTGTGCTGGATATTCGTACAACACTGAGACAGAAATGTACTAACTCTATCGCCGCAAATATTCTAGCCAGCAACAGTTTGGCACCATATGTGGGAATCATTATCCCACAACTTCAAGTATTGCTACGATGGTCAACAGGCGCAACAATCGTATCGTTGGAGCTTCTCGCTCCAACTCCCACCAGTCCAGAAATCAGTCTATGAATCATAGACCCCCGATATCTGCCTCTTTCTACCCTGGGGGGCAAAATGCCGCTGGAGAAGGAACCTCGGGACCTCCTTAGAAGAGAGAATCCAAAAAATAAAAGAAACTCATAATGAGATCCTTCAGCTCCTACGAGAGACTAGGCAGCCAACATTACCACAGTGGGAGGAAGTTCTTCTCCCTCGAGCTCCACCACTGATCGAAGATGTTCAGCTCAAACATCTTCAAGCAGAGATTCATCCTCCTCCGCTAAGGAGGCATTTACAATCACACTAGGATAACGAACTTGCCGATACAGCAAGTTCTACACCTCCTTCACCCACAACTCGACAACCTCTCACTCTTCCAGATCTCCTAGAAGACTTAGTCCAACCATATATTATTGAGTTCCCTTACAACGCCCTCCGTCATGAACTGCAGAGATTAGTACGGGAAGAGTTCCCTAGAGAAGATGTGAGGCAAACTCTCTGACAAAGGAACTTCTAGGACTCATCACCTCTGACTGAAGCCATTCTTCGGCACCCCATTCCGGTTGGATTCAAAGTACCGAATGTCGAGTCCTACGACGGAACGTCCGACCCGTATGAGCATATCGACTACTATAGAACCATCATGCAAATTCAACGAGCATCGGAAGCACTCCTTTGCCAGATTTTTCCTACCACCCTTAAAGGACAGGCTTGAACGTGGTTCTATTCACTTCCGTCCAGAACGATCCCTTCATTCGTCAAATTAGCCAAATTATTCGTTGAACAGTTTGTGGCTAATCAAAGAATTGTTAAGGATTCTTCCCACCTCTCCGGGATCCGCCAAAATGAGGGAGAATCGTTGAAGGAGTATTTTCAATGATTTTCTAATGAGACTCGATAGATTCCAGGAGTAGACCCTAAATTAGTCAAAGGGGTCTTTCTTGGAGGTCTTCGTCCTGGCCCCTTCTATTCAGCACTCATGCGTGACACTGTTCATTTATATGCTGATTTGATCCATTTTGTGGAGACGCAAATTTTTATAGATGAAGCTATAAATGCTCACAGGAAGCAGTTTGACCAAACCAATAGAAAGCGTAAAGGTGCATCTGGGATGGATAATTCATCATCACAATAGAAAAAGCAAAGGAAGAATAATCTATCTCCTTGGCCTCCATTACCACGATGGGAACCTCGATAGGAGGAGTATACCCCATTCAACATATCTCAAGCAAATGTATTGATGGATATTCGAGATCAAGATACATTGAAATGGCCGAATCCTTTGAAGTTGAACACAGAAAATCCAGATCAGTATTGTCACTTTCATCGTAGTCGTGGTCACACTACCGAATCCTGTAAGCAACTCAAGGATGAGATTGAAAGACTTATCCGCCAGCGCTACCTTCGACAATTTATTCGAGATCCACCTGTGGACCTCCGAAAGAGCACCGCGCAAACAGGTCAATTGGAAGGGACAGATTGGATCGTGCATACGACTAACCATTGAGGATAGAGGCTGTCGCCAACACACCTCGATGGGTAGTAATATACACGATCTAATCACGGGTTTCCCCCACCCGAAAAGTTCGAATGGGGTTTAGTAGATTGTGGGAACCAAGTTTCCCACGGGCGCAAGCCCCCGTGGTTAATTACATCTCAGGCTGGAGCCTGAGAAAACTCTCGATTAAGGATCATACATTATCCCCTCCTAAAGTGGGATCAACACGATGGTATAGACTAAGAAGTCCTACTCAAAAAGGGAGAAAGGTCCCAAAGGGCTGAATTAGACATGCGTGGCTCACACCAGCATTCGGAGGCTCTAGGGTACTAAATAGAAACTGGAGAAAATAAATCAAACACTCGATCACATGCGTGAGAGAAGAGATAGAGGTGGCATCATCCTGTGACGCAGATAAGTAGGATTTAGAGTCCCTGAAAAGAAGGAACCTACCTACTATTTTAGGCATACTACGAGACCGAATGTAGTAGCCTTGAATCCTAAATCTAGATTGGACTTAGTGTTCGACACACACTAAGACCAGTGTCCTAGCTAATGCAATGCAAAGATCTGGACTTATCCCGGCCTGGATGGGGGAGCCAGCTAACCACCTAATCGATTCAAAACCATGCTGTCAAGTCAATATGAAAGATGGGTGGGTAGTACAGTTATTGGAAATAGGACCGACATCTAGAGAATTTCCTAAGTGGTCCTGGACTTATGTGGGTCAGATGCTCCTAGCTAATGCAATTAAATTTTAATTAGTTGGTTGCTAATGCATTGCATGCTAGTTGAAATGTCAGCTCATGAATGCTTTGGATTTTAAAAACAGGCTTAATATAAAATAATTTTTAGAAAAGACTGGGTCTCCCTAGGTCCGGCACTTCATCCTCATAGGCCAGATTATCCGGACTCTACCCGCAGGCAGGGAGATGTCTTATAAGAAGGAGAGAGAAGATGCAGTAATATGCATGCGACCCCGGACGATTCCGGCAGTTCCCTAGGTTCGTTAGATTTCTATGTTATTTATAACTTAAAATTTTAGAAATTAGTTACGAGTATAAAAATTTTATAGTCCTTAGAAGAGCCTACGAAATCCAGGCGAAAACAAAAACGACATGCAAGAAAGAAACCTAGGAAAAGCAGGCAATTTCTACTGCGCAATCAGGTAAACACATCAATATAAATCCAAAATAATCAACTAAATGGCCATAGGCAAATTGCCCTTATTACACCTCAGATATACAGAAAATAAAGTGGCCGGGCACCACTGCCAACAACCCGGATTTCTAAGCCTTTGACAGACGCCAACAACTTTGAGTGGGATATTGGGTCTTCAATCTTTAGCCTTCTTTGGATATCTTCTCCTTGGACTTCTTGGATCTCTCCTCCTTGGACTCCTTGGATCTCTCCTCCTTAGACTCCTTGGATCCGTCGTGGCTTGAATATCCAAACGAAGAGACAATTCCCTCAGTATGGGGGTATTGCCTTTTCTCTTTGGATATCTAAAGCCATCCAACTCGATCTCCCAAGTGGAAGAAGACCCTCCCCTATGAGGATGCCTTCTTCTTTTGGGATTCGAATTGGATAAGAATATCCACACTCAGAGTTGTTTTCACAACTCTCACCAATATTACAAATATTTACATTAATATGAAAGCAATAAATTCTAAGAGCACCTGCAAGGTTATCCTAATAAAAACCATCACAAGCAGTTTATATAAAAATGAAAGTGCTAACACCATTGACCCTGTGCCAAGCCATGCTCTTAATTTTGAGGGCTAAGCAGCTCCACCTGTGCAGTTATAATTAATTTAGCCCTCATTTTATCTAGGGGAAGCTGAGCAAGCACCTACATAAAACATTATTAGAAACCATTATAATGCTCCCCCCTTTTATTAGCATTGAGCATGGCCACCTGCACGGAAGAACAGTATATATATATATGACGTTCCTAACCTAGGGGTAAATCTAGCGCTCATCACATCACAGAATACAGAAAAAGTAAGCAAACACACCAGCAATTTCAAACAGCATGCAATGAAAACCACGGAAAGCTCCGGCACACAGCAGAAAAATAAAACCCAGCGGCCTAACCTAGATCTAGAAGTGGTGCCCTAGCAAACAATTCTATGTGTGTGTAAGACTAGTGTGGTTTAGATAAGTCCTAAGCTGGGTAGTTAGTTAAAGTTATCTAGAGTTCAGATCTGTTGTAGGCCAGAAAAGGAAATTTTTGTTGAAATTCAAATATTAGTGAATTAGGGTACATTTTAATTATTTCAGTTTGTTGATCAATTTTAAGATTTTAGAAAACTGACATTTAAAGTTTAAGTGATATTAGCCAATTTTAGAAAGTTCTAGGCTCTCCTATGAACTGAACTAAGGGTCCAAAAAGTCACAATGGAAAATAGGTCAGGTCTGGGCCTCCTATCACCTTAGGAAAATACTAGACCTCAATACGAGTAGTTAGCCAGGTAGTACACTAAAATCGGAGTTTTCTAGACTAAGTTATGAATTTTCTAAGTTTCGGGCCCTATCCTATAAACTAGGGTTGACCAAAAAGTTGACTTTCTAATTTAGATGAGTTTCTAGACATCTGATATTTTTCATAAATACTAGACCCTAATAGGAGTCTAATGCAAGTGAGTTTGCCTAATTTGGAATTTTCTACAATTAGTTATGGATTTCTAAAGATCAGGGTATTTAAGGAAATTTTCTAAATTAACTAGGGAAGGGCCTTTTTTACTGTTTTGCTCCAAACAAGCTCCAAACTGATTGGAATCACTCCCAAAGGTCAGGGATAACATGGGAAAGTGATCCCAAGTGTTTGGGGAAAATTTGGGGTTTTTTAATAATTTTTAATGATTTATTAGGGGCAAAACGGTAATTTCCACCTATGGTCAAATTAAGGGTCAACCTGAAGTCAAACTAGGGAGTCCTATTTATCTAAGGTCAAGGATCAGGTTTTGATCAGTTTGAGATATTATGGATAATTTTCTGACATAAGATGTATTTATTGTATTTTTCGGGAGGTCTCGGGGCCTTATTTAACCAGTTAATTAGGGTTAGTTAATTAAGGGTTCTAACTAGCCCTAAAAATTCCTAGGAAATTGTGAGGGGTTTATGATGTCACTAGGTTTAAATGTTGAAGTTTTCATGTCAATTCGGGATCTATCCTAGTTCCTAGAAAACTTCTAAGTTCGCTAGACGGGTCCTTAATTTTTGTCCTTAGGGTGTCACTACGTTGTAAGAGTTTAAAGTGATGTTTAGTCTAACCCTTCAGGTAATAAATGCAAGGGAGTACAAAAATGAAATAAACACACCATGTCCTTAAATCTAGGAGAGCCTAGGCTAAGTGCTCGTGGTGCGACCTACACATGCAAACTACGAATAATAAGAAAGTAAAGACACCTAAAGAAAGGATTAGTGAATGATTGGGACTCAACCATTCACTAACCCACTCCCCCATGATTGCTCTTCATACATAAGATCCATGTCTAAAATTTCATGAAATAGCGGGTCTCCCAAATTAGGATTTATATATAAGTAGTTTTAAAATAGTTTAAAAGTACTTATAGATATAAATATATTTTTGAAAAATAAAATAATTGAAACTAATCCAATTTATAATACATAAGTATAGGGAAACCCGCGGACCACCCTAACGAAGTCTCAAGCGATTTGAAAATATTTTGTATCCTGAAAATAATTATCATAATTAATATTTAATATCAAAAATACTCGAATAATCGAATCCAAATAGTGATTGGTCAAAACAGCCAAAATCGAGGGCTGGAAATGGTTTCAAAACATAAATCTCGCTTTTCTGAAAAGAACGAGGGGTTACACGTCAAAATCCGACTTAAAATGGCGAAGATACGAAATTTACAAGTTCAAATACAATAAAATAATATTTTAAAATAGTGCAGTTTCACTGTTTTTGAAATGACAGGAGATACAGACAAACTTTTTATCTGAAAATAGTTTCAAAACATGTAGAATTCAGAGTACATACAAAACAAGGTGCTGTGCGTCGACAGCGGACTTAAAACGACAAAGTTATGTAATTTCGAAGTTGAAAGGCAATAATTAAGTATTTTTAAATACTACTGTTTTACTGTTTTGAAAATAATTGCACACAGACCCACAAATTTCAAATAAAACCAATTCCAGAAAGTGCAGAATCTAAATACGTTCAAAACAAGACGTTGTGCGTTAAAAACGGAGCGAAAACGAGAGAGATATGAATTTTTGAAGTTTAAAGGGCATTAAAGGCCTATTTTAAAAATAATTTTTAAAAGAAAATAATAATAATAATAATAATAATAATAATAATAATAATAATAATAATAATAGTAAATAAACAATAAACTACTGTTTAAAAATGATAATTACAGTGCTAAATAATTATAATTATATAATATAATAATAATTACATTAAAATAAGCATTTAAATGATATTAATAATATTAAAAATAAACCCTTTTCACTGTTTTTAAAATAATTTAAAATCCACAGGTCATTTTTATAATATAGAGGACGATGATACAAATTTTTATCATATAGAGGACGACGATACGAATCCAACGAGGTATTATACGTCAAAATTGGACGAAAAACGAATTTTCTACGAATTTTTAAAGTTTTCTGATTTTAAATACATGTAAAAAAATATTTTTTTATTAAAAAGGCGGCGGCGGCTGGGTGCGCCACGTGGCGGGCGCGGGTTGGTTCCGCGGTTTTGGCGCAATCATTGCGGCGGCGGTCCCGTCCGACTTAACTACGTCGGACGGCACTCACAGCCGTCCGATCCTCCGCGGTCGAGACCGACGGCCTGGATGGGACCACGTGGCCCGCGGAACCGCGGGACCGTCTGCGCGGTCAGCGCCTAGCAGCTGGCGGACACGATCCGGACCGCTGATCGCAGATCAGACGGTCACGCTCGCTTCTACGCACGCAGGCGGCCGGACCGAACCCTAATTCTGTTTTTTCTCGATTTCTCTCTCGATACTCCACTAAATTTCATGAAATTTTAAACTCGATATCTAGACACGAACAGAAATCATGGGGACGTGATATCTCGATATAAAACACGCTATGTAAGATGCTATTTAACTCGAAGTGTTCTAACTAGGGTTCGCAATTTTACCGAAAATACTCGATGAAATCGAGAGATCTCTGGCTTGTTGCACTTGTAGACTGTCCACGCTCCTAGTTGCAGAAGAAACCACGAGCTCTCGACGTCTGAATCAACAGGAAAACTCCTAGGAAGTTTCACGCTCTCGGGTCGCCGGAGAACTCGTCGCCGGCGGCTTGGGACGGCCGGGATCCGATTGGGGATGAAGGTGGAAGTCTCTAGGGATCCTCACAAGAAATCTCAGAGCAAGAGGAGGCCTAGAGCACGAGCAAGAAGAAAAAAGATCTTAATTTGGACAATATTTTTGCTATTTAAGGCTCCTAAACCTAATACCAACGGCTAGGATCGAATCAAAACAAAATTAGGAGGGAAATAGGTCGGTTTAGGCCGTGGTTTCAATTTGAAATCAAGGGGAGGCTTTAATTCCCATTAATTAGGCCTTAATTGCAATAAAATAGGCTACTTAGACCTATTCATGACCTGATTTGACCAAGTCAATGTTTGACTTAGTCAAACCAGTCACTTAGGTCCATGGGGAGGAGGCTCGAGCTCAAGAAAGGGTTTAAAATGATTTAAAATTGATTTGAGCTCTTAATGGGCTAGGTGGTCAACCTGGGTTGACTTGGTCAACCGGGTTGACCCAGGGTCCAAGTTTGGGCTCAACAGACTTGACTTGACCCACTGAACCCAATGGGGAGGGCCATAAGGTCTGGCTTGGTCAATTTGACCAAGTCCACTGTTCAGGCTCAAATCTGGGAAAAATCGAGGTCAACAAACGGACCCCCAACAGGAGTGGAGAACAACTAGTGAACCACTCGTGTTGGCGTTGACCGACTAAGCCACAGAAAGTAAAGTAGAGAGCCCAAGTAAAAGAAAGAAAGGGTATCAGCAAAGGTGGAAGAAGGTAGGAAACTCATCCCCTGGCCTTACCCTACAACGGGGGTAGAGCCTAGGGGAGAGTGAAAATCATGAGTGAAGAAATATCAGGAGTATGGTGAAAAAAAGAAGAAAATTCTTCTCCTGGCCTTGCCCCACAGCGGGGGCAGAGCCTAGGAAAGAAGAGAAAGCCGCAGTGCGCAAGTCAAGAATCACCAAAAATGGTGAACTGGTAGTGGGGTCTTCTCCTGGCCTTATCCTTTGACAAGGGTAGAGCCAAGGATGGAACCAACGGTAAAGATCATCCAAAAAGGTGAAAACGAGGTAAGGGGATTCCCCTATAGCCTTGCCCTATAGCGACGGCAGAGCAGAAAGGAGAATCAAAAGTAAAGATCACCTCAAGGGTGAAAAAGGTAAAGAGATTCTCCTCTGGCCTTACTCCGTAGCAAGGGTAGAGCCAAGAGAAGAACCACAAGTAAGGTAGCAAAAGCATACCAACTATCTGTCTGACTATATCGAATCAGCAGAATAGAAGGTGAAAGGGTCCCATATCCTCCTGCCTATTTCAGGACAGTGGATCGGGGTGACTCAGTATCTGCCTGACAAAATCGGGTCAGCAAACAAAGGAATCACAATGCCTGGTGTCTGCCTAATCGGAACCAGACACTCAGGGAAAAGGATGGCGAGGAGTTCCTGGCAGGTGCTCTGTCAGGCCCTCTCTACCAAGTAAGTCAAACCAGCTTCCCGCTTGTTCATTTCAAACAGCAGGATGGAAGGTGAAAAGATCCCCTCTCCTCCTGCCTATTTCAGGACAGTGGATTGGGGTGACTCAGTATCTGTCTGATCAACTCGAGACAACAAACAGAAGAGTCACAAAATCTGGTGCCTATTTGATCAGAATAGGACACTCAGGAAAAGAGGCGAGGAGTTCCTGCCAGGTGCTCTGTCAGGCCCTCTCTACCAAGTACAACCAGCTACCCGCTTGACCGTATCTGGACAGCGGGGTGGAAAGTGAAAAGGATCCCGCCCCTCCTGATCCTTTCGGAACAGTGGATTGGGGTGACTCGATACTTCTGCCTGACCTCAGCAAAAGTAAAGAAGACACGAAGTGGAAGCCTGCGTAGTCTTTTACAGGACATCCGAGTAAAGGGTTGTTGAGGAATGCCTCCCAGGGACTCTGTCGGGCTCTCTCAACGGTAGGTAAGAACCAACTACCAGGCTGACCACATATGGACAGCGGGTAGAGGGTGAAAAGGATCCCGCCCCTCCTGCTCCTTTCAGAACAGTGGATTGGGGTAGCCACTACTTCTGCCTGACCTCAGCGAGAAGCTCGTGAACCACGAAGTGGAAACCTGCGTAGTCTTTTACAGGACATCCGAGTAAAGGGTTGTTGAGGAATTGCGCCTCCCAGGGACTCTGTCGGGCTCACTCAACGGTAAAGTAAAACCAACTACCAGGATGACCGCATCTGGACAGCGGGTAGAGGGTGAAAAGGATCCCGCCCCTCCTGCTCCTTTCGAAACAGTGGATTGGGGTGGCCACTACTTCTGCCTGACCTCAGCGAGAAGCTCATGAACCACGAAATGGAAGCCTGCGTAGTCTTTTACAGGACATCCGAGGTAAAGGGTTATTGAGGAATTGCGCCTCCCAGGGACTCTGTCGGGCTCACTCAACGGTAAAGTAAAACCAACTACCAGGCTGACCGCATCTGGACAGCGGGTAGAGGGTGAAAAGGATCCCGCCCCTCCTGCTCCTTTCGAAATAGTGGATTGGGGTGGCCACTACTTCTGCCTGACCTCAGCGAGAAGCTCATGAACCACGAAATGGAAGCCTGCGTAGTCTTTTACAGGACATCCGAGGTAAAGGGTTGTTGAGGAATTGCGCCTCCCAGGGACTCTGTCGGGCTCACTCAACGGTAAAGTAAAACCAACTACCAGGCTGACCGCATCTGGACAGCGGGTAGAGGGTGAAAAGGATCCCGCCCCTCCTGCTCCTTTCGAAACAGTGGATTGGGGTGGCCACTACTTCTGCCTGACCTCAGCGAGAAGCTCATGAACCACGAAATGGAAGCCTGCGTAGTCTTTTACAGGGCATCCGAAGTAAAAGAAAGAAATGTTGAGGAATTACGCCTCCCAGGGACTCTGTCGGGCTCACTCAACGGGTAAGCTTCAACATCTGCTGTAGCCAGTGCGGTCTTGCAGATGAAGAAGGGCTCAATACCCACCCAGTCATTTCAACTGAGTGAATAAAGAGTCAGGCTCTGATGCCTGCTTGATCAGGACAGGGCAATCAAAAAGCGTGGCGAGGAGTACCTGCCAGTTGCTCTGTCAGGTCCTCTCTACCAGGTAAACTCAACTATCTGTCTGTTCATTTCAAACGGCAGAATAGAAGGTCAAAAGTCACCTCGACATTAGCCTAACACGTATCTGTGCAGGGATGTGAGGGAAAAAGAGGTAAGTAAATGGGATCATTTTAAGGGCAGAGCCACCCAGGGAACCCCTTCTAGCGCTCTGGTAACCACATGGTAGAGGACAAATCGTCGTGGCCATGAGTATCCAGATGCCGTCAGGATCTCCTAGGGAACCCTAACCCTACACAAAAAAAAGGGGGAGAAGACATCAGAAAGACATCCCTCAAGAAAGCTGGAAGAGATATACCCGCTGTAAAGTGTGTAAAGGGGCGATCTCATTCCGAAAGAGTAAAGAGAACTCGAGTAGCGAGGAGGCACCTCAACTACAGAGGGTAGGACTAAGCCTAGTAAAAACACTCCTCAAAGGAGCTACAGTGGTAATCCCACACTAAGTGATGGGGACCCTGTAAGAAGTGGGAAGCAAGATCAAAACATCCAAAGGACCTCTCCGGCAGCTAAGGGTCGGATCTCGATGGGAAAACAAGTGGTAAGAGCACCTGAAAGAGCCGACTCTCTACTAGAGGATCAAAACTCAAGGAGAAGGTGGTGGTAGCATCTAAGGTGTGATGCTCCGTATCATCATGTAAGAAGAAAAGAGTCAGAGCAGCGAGGGAGCATCCTCTCTACCAAGGGAAACAACTCTGAGTAAGTAAAACCTCACAGTGGTAACATCCACACAAACTAGTGGGACCCTGTGGGAAGTGAAGGTGACCTCAACACATTCATAGGACGGCTCTGACAATCGAGTCTAGAGTATGAATGGTAATACGGGTCACAAAAAAGTAGTAAAGGAACTGATCTTTTGCTAAAAGATCAAAGTTCTCAAAGTGGTGATGTTAGTATCCTTGGCAAGGTATACTACACCACGAGGAGAAAAGTAGCTCTAGGTAGTGAAGGGGACACACTTACCACCTGAGTACGGTAATCATGTGTAGAAGTGAAGTATCACCGGAAGGATCACAGTGGTAGCACCTACCCTGATCGGGCAGGACCCTGTGGGGAGAAAAAGCAACGACACAACATCCATAGGGCTACTCTAGCAGCTAGGAGTAGAGTATGAATGTGGAGAGTAGGGGTGCAAAGAAACTCAGGAGCTGATCTTCTACTGGAAAATCAAAGCTCCTAAAGTCGTGGTGCTAACACCTGAGAATAGGTGTACCACACTACAACTAAGAAAACAACTCTAGGTAGTTAGGGGACATCCTCACTACCGAGGATAGTAATCAAAATCAATGATTATTAGAAGGGTCACAGTGGTAACACCTACCCCTAATTGGGTAGGACCCTGCGAAAAGTGAAAACAACCAAACAAAATCCATATGGCTACTCTAGCAGCTAAGAGTAGGGAACGAATGCTAAAGTAAGCAGGTGAAAGAAACCAAGGAGTCGGTCTTCCAATGGGAAACCCGGAGCTCCTGAAATTGTGGTGTTTACACCTGAGGACAGATGTACTACATCACAGCACAACTCTGAGGTGACAAGGGAGCACTCCTGACACCTAATCTGACAATCATGAGTGAGCTCTCTGATTATCATAAGACCACAGTGGTAACACCTACCCTAATCAGGTAGGACCCTGTGCGAAGTGAAGGTAACACTGCCACATTCATAGAATTACCCTGGCAGCTCAGAGTAATTCATGAATGGGAGGTAGACTGCCAAAAGAGAGTAGTAGGGGGCGATCTCTTTACAGAAAGACCTAAGCCCAAAAAATAGTGATGATTACATCTCAAAACACAATGTACTACATCACTAACGAGGAAATACATGTAAAATCTTATAATTTCATCGACCAACTAAGTGGGAACTCAACCCTGAAGAGATCGTCAAAGTACTCTCAAGGGAGGAGAAAGAGAAACTTCGAGGAATTTGGGCTTTTAGAGAGTTTTATCAGGTTCCTCCTGTGACAAGGGCAACTGGTTTTGCTCTACTAAGACCTTTTTTTTTTTTTTTTTTTAGGAATTATGAATTATTTTGGTGACCCGGATCATGTTCGTCACATGAACAGGACTGGGAAATTTGTGCTTGTGGAGAGTTTTACCAGGTTCCTCCTGTGACAAGGGCTACCGGATTTTATTCTCCTAAGAGCTTCCCTCTTTTATCACATATAAATTTTAAAAATGGGGATAGTGAATGGTTTTGATAACCCAGACCATATTCGCCACATGAACAAAACTGGGGAGCACAATTATATTGAAATTAATATACAACTGAAATCAATATCAGGATAAAGGATCAACACTACCATATTTAGCTAGCATGGGATGGTGTGGATCCTGTATCCTATCTCAAAAGAGTCTAAACCAATGACTCTAACATCCTTGCTCACATTCAACTCATATGAATGGACCAGGTGCAGCATCTATCAGATCGGAACTGATAGGAAGAAGAAACTCAACTAGGGACAGTGGATCTCTATCACCATTCCTGACTGTCACGGGGTGGTGTGGACCCAGTATCACCTCTCAAAACTAGACTCGGACTATTGATTTTGATATCCCAGACCACACCTGGGGCGGCAGGTGAAACTGGGGGACCAAGCCCAACAAAGGGGAGAACAAACTGAAAATTCTATGCGATAGCGCCAGCGTGATTGGTGCGCACAGATAAAAGTACCAAACATCCCTACGGCGCATTAGTGCATCACCTCTAAGGATAGCCTTATACTCTTCTAAGCAACGTCGCGTGGTAGAGAACAAATCGTCGTGGCCACGCAGACTGCTGAAAAGTAAAAGGAATCCTTTTAGGAGCTGCATATACAGAGGGATATCTACAGGCGGTAGGGAGGCTCCCCTGTAAAGTACTAGACTCAGGCATAGTACTTTTTCAAGTACTGCCCGTTGATGACAGGCATTGGGTGAACGCCATTTGCATCAACAAGTAGATAGGCACCACCTTCATAAACTTGCTCTATAGCGAAGGGGCCTTCCCAAACAGGCTCAAACTTACCACCTCGCCGACGGTGCGAGATGATAGGCCTACGCAAAACAAGAACTAACTCGCCTACCCGAAAGCACGGGGTCTAACAAGACGCTCAAAGTGTCGCTTCATTCGGGCCTGGCTTAGCTGAAGGTATTGATAAGCTCGTAAACGAAGCTCATCTAGACCGTCCAGCTCTTCCAACCTCAGTCGGGCATTATCTTCCTCAGATATATTATAGCTAACTGCTACACGCAGTGAGGGGATCTCGACCTCAAGTGGGAGAACTGCTTTAACCCCAAAAGCTAAAGCGTATGGGGTGGACTGAGTAGGAGTACGGTAGGTAGTCCTATATGCCCATAACGCTTCAGGTAACATATCATGCCATTCTCTCTTGTTTGCAACAAGGATTTTTCTCATCAGTTGCACAAGAGTCTTATTAAATGCCTCTGCCAAGCCATTGGCTTTAGGGTAGTAAATTGATGAGTATCGCCAATTAATGTTATGGCGGCGGGCAAATCTGGCAATTTTGGTGCTTCTAAAGGATGGGCCGTTATCTGAGATTATACAGCGCGGAACACCAAAGCGATAAACAATGTTATCGCGAAAGAAACGCATCACATCTTCTGATTTAACTTCCTTAAGTGGGACAGCCTCTGCCCACTTAGAGAAGTAATCAGTGGCAGCTAAAATGAACCTATGACCCTTAGAGGAAGGAGGGTCTATAGGACCCACCACATCCGTGCCCCAGCCCTCAAATGGCCAAGAAGAAACAGTAGGGTGCAACGGGTTAGGGGGTTGGTGAATCACCGTGCCATGAATCTGGCACTGGTGGCATCTCTTAGCGTGCTCCATACAATCATGGATCATAGTTGGCCAGTAGTAGCCAAGGCGTTTAATTCTGCCTTTCATTTTTGGTCCAGATTGATGGGCACCACAAAGCCCTTCATGTATCTCGCTCATGACTCGACTAGCCTCTCCTTTACTGAGGCATCTTAACCACATTTGGTCAAAAGAGCGTCGATACAGAGTCTCATTTACATAGGCGAATGATAAGGCTCTCTTTCTGATTTGAGCAGCGAGAGACTTATCATCTGGAAGCCTACCATGCTTTAAATACTCTATGAAGGGTTCTCTCCAATCTGACTCCTCATCTACAGCTAACACTGCAAGGGTCTGATCGGGAGTAGACAAGTCCGCGGGGCACAGAGCTTGACGATACTGGACAATAATAGACACTGGGTTTCCAGTAGGGTCAGCTAATTCTTTTGCTAACTTGGCCAATGCATATGCTTTTCCATTTTCAGATCTAGGGATCTTGGCCAAAGTTACTTCTGGTATTAAACTCAGGAGCTCCATTGCTTTATTATGATATGGAATGAGCTCAGGCTTAAGTACTTTATACACTCCAGCTACTTGATTGATTATCAGTTGGGAGTCTCCAAAGATCTTCACCCGCGTAAGACTCATCTGAATGGCCAACTCTAACCCCAAAATCAGAGCTTCGTACTCAGCTTCATTATTAGTACGAGGTTCTGATAGACAATAGGAGTACCGTAGAGTATGACCCTCAGGAGACACAAAAATCAGGCCTAATCCTACCCTAACTGTAGGAGTTTCATCTGTATTTAAGGTTTTGACGGATGATGCACCGTCAAAGTAGAACTCCCAAGTAGGGGACTCCTGTTCATCCACACTCATGATGAATTCATCAGGTAGCTCATCATTGAGAGGGGAATCTGCAGGGATCGGGTGATCAGCCAGAAAATCAGCTAGAGCCTGTCCTTTGACGGCCCGCTGAGGAACAAAAGTAATATCAAATTGCAGTAGTATCATAGACCACCGTGCCAGACGACCTGAGAGGGTCGGACGGGTCATCAAGTACTGCAACGGGTTGACTCGAGAGATCAAATTAATCTTATGTGATAGCATATAATGCCTAAGCTTCTATACCGCGAAGATTAAGGCTAAACATTGCTTTTCTACCGCGGGGTACTTAAGCTCTGCAGGTATCAGTCGCCTGCTGAGGTAGTACAAGGCATTCTCCTTGCCTTCCTCATTCTCTTGAGCCAACAATGCACCTAAAGACTCATCCAGGGCCGTAGTGTAGAGAATCAATGGCCTACCTGGGATAGGTGCAGCTAAAACAGGGGGGTTCATCAGGTAGCGCTTTATACTCTCAAAGGCCTCCTGATAACTCTCATCCCAGTGGAATCGGGCATCCTTCTTAACTAGTGCAGAGAAAGGATGACACCTACCAGAAAGATTGGAGATAAATCTCCGCAAGAAAGCGAGTTTACCCTGAAAGGACCTCAATTGGGTAAGACTCTTAGGGGGTTTTAAGTCTACTATGGCTTTGATCATAGAGGGATCTATCTCAATGCCACGGTAGCGAACTATAAACCCTAAGAACTTTCCTGCACTAACTCCAAATGCGCATTTTAAAGGATTCATCTTTAAATCAAACTTGCGCAGGCGTTCAAAAACGATTCGCAGATCTCTGAGGTGATCTTCGCGGACCTTGCTTTTGACGACCAAATCATCCACATAGCATTCAACTTGCTCATGTATCATCTCATCGAAGATGACAGTCATGGCACGTTGATAGGTGGCCCCGGCGTTCTTGAGACCGAAGGGCATCACCTTGTAACAAAAGACACCTATAGGTGTCCGGAAAGCAGTAAACTTCTCGTCCTCGGGGTCCATCTTTATCTGATTATAACCAGATGAACCATCCATGAATGAGAAGACACTATGGGATGATGCTATATCCACCATAAGCTCAGGAACGGGAAGAGGAAAATCATCCTTAGGACATGCCTTGTTTAAATCACGGAAGTCAATACAGACTCGTATCTGTCCGCTTTTCTTCCGGACTGGAACAATATTGGCAAGCCAAGTGGGGTATTTCTCTTCCCTAATGAAACCAGCTTCTATAAGCTTCTTGGTTTCAGCGATCACCTATTGTTCAATTTCTAACCTCATCCTACGAGGTGCTTGTTTAACAGGGACTGCATCAGGCTTAATGGCTAACTTGTGGACTGCTACTTTTGGATTTAGACCAGGCATCTCGGTGTAGTTCCAGGCAAAACAGTCCCTAAACTTTGATAGTAACTTGATGTATTCTTGAGCCTCTAAATCAGACAGTAGGGCACTATGAAAAATAGGCCTAGGATCTGACTCAGTGCCTAAGTTTACCTCACACAGTTCATCCATGGCTGAAGTGGCGCCATCTTCAAACTCTTGTGGAGCATCAAGTATTCTATCATCGCCACTATCCGGGTCTTCTTCGTCGGTAAGAGAAACAACCGGATAAGCATGTGAAATGACACGAATGCTGGCATCACTAGACTGATTTAACCCCATGTAACCTACGCCTCCTAGACCTTGGGGGAAATCAGTCCGCCAGACTCGGGCCTGCTGTAGAGCTTCTTCGTCAGGCCAGGTGGAACGAACGAGACCCCGCTCAACAAAGCTCTCTACAGTAGGTGAGAAGTAACGAGGGGCACTCCTGACCTCTATATCCATAGCGGTCTCCTCCAGATCCTGTCTCAAGGGACCTAGTGGTGCACCTATACTATGGGGTACAGAGGGACATTCCCTAGGTCGGGCTGGCCCAAATGAATCATACAAGTAAGGTATGGGGTTGTGACTACCCCATATTGTACTATCATCATCAACTATGAGAGTGTCAGAAGATCTTTGACTGGAATCCCCAACTCCTATCCCGCGTATCTGATGGGGGGAAGGTTGTTTGGTAGTAGTCTGACGTAGGAAGTCCTCTTCCTCGTCTGAGCTAATATCAATAACCAATCCACCTTCAGGTATCAAGTGGCTACAAAGAGTAGGTCGGGAATCGTAACCAGCGGAATAGGGAGATGGTGAAGTGACTGGATGCTGAAGAATATCGATCATTTCATCGTCGGAAGAGTCGGACTCTACAGTCAAAGAAGAAGTGTAAAGGTTGGGGGGAGGAGGTGTGCGAGTGTCGTGGTTCCGCGGCTCGCGGATCGCAACTCTACCTCTTCCTCTACCTCTACCTCCCCTACCTCTACTAGGGGGAACGTCGTGCCTCACTACAAACTGAGAGGGATCTCCATCAGCATGGGCAGTGGGAACACCTGGCTCGATACCAACCTGTGATGGACCCTGTACTGACGATTGTATAGGACCCTGTGCAGGTGGCTGCGTAGGATCCTGTACAACAGTATCAGGTATCACTGGGGACTGAGCAGGTGGAGCTCTACGAGTCTTCCGAGGTACGTAGTACTCGGCATCGTCGTACATAGAGATCTCATGCACGGAAAAGGGCTGGGTATCTCTAGGAATGGTATACTCAACATCATTCCTCAGAAACTTCATACATTGGTGCAAGGTAGAGGGTACCATTCCATACTCATGGATCTAAGGCCTTCCTAAGAGAGCCTTGTATGAAGTATCAGCCTCAATCACATGAAACTTTGCCTCAGTTAGAAAATTTCCAAATTTCAGAGGCAGGGTGATAGCCCCTAGAGCTCGCTGGCCTTGGTCATTGAAGCCTTTCAACATAATTTTATTGGAAGTGAGCTTCAAATGACCTAGGGAGAGGCTCTTCAAAGTTTCATGGGTTAGTATGTTTACTGAAGCCCCTTGATCTATGAGGACCCTGTTCAACTCATAATCATTAACTTCAGCAGTGACATACAAGGGACGATTGTGCTCAGTGGTCCCTAACAGAAGGTCACGACTAGAGAAAGTAATGCATGGCGTGTTGTACGAATGCCATGCTCCATCATTAGGGTCGGAAGTGAAGAAGGCTTGATAGGTCTCTGGTTCAAGCAATGCTTTTACCAGTGTCTCTCTCAAGTCAGGTGACAACATCAAAGCATCATAGACACTAAGAAGAGAAGGAATTTTCCTTAGATGAGCCAACACATTGTAATCAACCTCCAGTTGAGTGCCTTTCCCTTTCTCCTTAGGCTGCTCCTGGGAGGAAGGGATAGAGTCATCCTGCTGGGTAATGATATTTTTATCTTTTGTATTTTTAGCCAGCCTAGGTGGAAGGACCTTCCCTAAACGTAGATGAACTTCCTGTATTGAGTCATCCTCAATAGGAGATTCCTCTGGTTCAGTGGTGGTGGCAGGTGTTGGTTCTAAGGAAAGTATTGAGAGTGGGTTCTCGGATTCATCTTCTGAATCCATGTAACATCCACCTTCTGGTATCACAAAGACTGGTTCATCTTCATACTCAGACTCAGACTCTTCACTGGAACCATCCATATTATAAGAAACATGTAAAGCATGAGAAGACTGAGTGCTAGTAGAAGTAGAAACAGTAGCAGTAGAAGTAGAAACAGTAGTAAAAGCAGTAGGAAAAGAACACCAGAAGTAGCCAGAATCACCTTCTTCTATTATTTCTTCATCAAATAAAGGGAGAACAAAGTCCTTCAGCGTAAGTGCTGGAAGGAACCCTGTCTTCCCCTCAGAGGTTACAACATATTTTTCTCTTTCATACATTTTCTTATTACACACATCAGAGGAAAAAGAAATGTGCTCAGTAGGCACTACAACAGAAAGAGAAGAAGAAGAAGGTACAAGTGCTGGAGTAGTAACCGTAGGGGCAACTGTCGACTTGGCCTGTGGTGGCCTCTTCTCAACTGCCTCTAAACTCTAAACTGCACGGTCTATCATCCTCCTGGTCTTCTTGGAGAGTGCTAACTGCCACTCTCCCTCAGAACTCTGGGGTAAACTGCCACTACTGCCCTGACTGTCAGTCTGACTGGGACTGTGGCTGGGACTGGAAACCATCTGAACTGTCTGAGGGCCCTTGCCCTTGGGCTGCACTAGGTCACTGTCCTGGAGGTGTATCTGTCCTGTGTCCATCAACCTCTCAACCTTGTCCTTGAACACAAAGCAATCCTCTAACACATGCCCAACGTATCTGTGGTAAGGACAATAGAGTGGGTGCTCAATCTGACCCTCCTCCTCCACTCTATTGCTGCTGGGAAAGGTAAGTATGTTTTTCTTAGTAAGGAATTTAAAGATCTTCTTCACACTCTCCCTTTTGAAGGGATATTCCTTACTAAGCTTCTCCTGCAGGAACTGCTGACTCTCTGGAGTCCTACGGGAGGTCCTGGGCTGTGCTGCCGGCTGACTAGCTGAGTGTGACTGACTAGCTGAGCGTGACTGCTGTGGAGGTGCTGAACTGCCCAAGGGCCTCTTGCCCTTATCTGCTGGTCCCTGAGTACTGTGTACCTCCCCTCTCCTGGGTGGAGGTGCACCTGAAAACTCCTGCCGCTGAGGTCTGCGTGAAGGATGACTCTCAGCCTTAGGAGGGACTGCATCGGGTATGCTGTCCTGTAGGCTGGTGACCTTGGTCAGTAGCTTCTGAAAGGTCCGTATGGTGAAATCCTTCAGGTATGGAGCTATGGGACCATCTATGTTCTTCAACAAGATCTCAACTGCGTGCTGCTCCTGCAACTGTGGCTCACACTGCAAACTCAAATTCCTCCATCTAACTATGTAGTCCGTGAGTGACTCTCTAGGCCTCTGTCTGGTGACTACTAACTCTTCAACTATAACTCTGTGCTGAGTGCTGACAAACCTCTGGATGAACAACTGCTCCAGCTCTGCGAAAGTCCTGACTGAGTCGTTGGGGAGGTCGGCGTACAAAGCAAACGCCACCCCTGCCAAGCTGCTAACGAACAATCTCAACATCAGTGGGTCACTCCCTCCTATATTGCAACATATGGCCCGGTACTGAGCCACATGCTGCCTCGGGTTCCCAAACCTGTCGAATACTCTGAACCTAGGAGGGATGAAACCAGGAGGGTAGGGCTCCTGCTCGTACTCTATCGGGTAAGGCCGCCCTCTACTAACTGACTCTCCAGTCTTTCTGGAGGAAATGGCCTGCTCTACCTTCTGGGCAATCAGATCCTGAAGCTGACTCGCTGACAACTGAGCTGGCTGACTCTGAACCACTGAAGGTGCTGTAGGCACTGCTCTCTGGACCCTCTCCACTCTCAGGGGGTCTAGTGCAACTGGGGGCACAACTGGCTGATCTCTGGAAGTACTGGCAGCGGCTACCCCTGCCACTTGGGGCACCGCCCCCAAGGCTGTCAACTGTGCTGTCATGGCTGCCATGGCTCTGGCCATCTCTGTCATCTGTGTCTGAAGGTTCAGGACCGTAGCATCTGTGTCAACTGATCTGGGGGATCCACCCACCTCGGGCTCTCCCTGCTCATCCTGGTCCTCGGGCTCTCTCTCATCCGAGTGACCTCTACGGGTAACTACACAAATCCGGTGTACTCACACCTCCTCATCAGAATCCACTAGTGTATCATCGTCATCTAAAAAGGCCCGTCGCATCGCCTCTATGTACGGGCTCATAGGAGAACCGATCCTATGAGGACTAGGGGCAACCTCTGTCTCAATCCGTACTGGCGATCTGTCTGGGGCTAAAACTGAATTATCATCGACTGCCATCGGGACTGCCTCAGACCCGGAAGGAACTGCCAAATCCATCTGATCAACCACCTCCTCCGGCTGCTCTGTCTCTGCCAGTGGCGCTGACTCAACTGTAGGAACTGGGTCGACAGGGGTGTCTGCCTGTCGACGTCTCCAAACCCACCTCCTACGGCGGGGTACTGCACTAGCAACTGGCTGCTCTGGGGCTATCACCTCTGAACTGACCTGAGGCCGGGCAGGCTCCTGCTGCTGTCTCCGTCCTTGACGACGTGGGCGTCGTCCTACCACAAGAGTACCTGCTGGCGGCCTAACTGCTGGAACTGTCTGTGATGGCTGCTGCGGTGTCTTCCCCCTCTGCCAACTGTAAAGCCTCCTCGCAGTCTGTCGTCGTAACTGAAAGGTAGCCCGAGAAATCTGACGGAGTAAGCCCTCCCGACTGACGGGCCCTCTGCCACGAGCTAAGCGGACGATGTTCCGAATCCTCTGAGTGAGGGCTCGGACACCAGCGTCCCTGGGTAACCTAGCTCGGGGTAGAGTAGTGGCGACAGGAGGAGCCGCCGCTATGCGGGCAACGTCCTCCTCATCTCCACTATGCGTCAGTGGGGAGAAGCGTCCTCCCTGAACTGCCTCCAACTCGGGGGCTACCATCACCTCTGGAGTAGGTGCCTCAACAACTGGACGTGGCCTCCGCTGCCTGGGAGCCACTCTCGTCTGCCTCTGAACTAACTCATCATGAACAACGGCATCTGCCATCCGCTGCCTCTCTGCCTCTGATGCAGCTAGACGCAACCTCCTGTTCCTATTCCTCCGGGCCCTTCTCCCAAGGCCGGAGGTGGAGGTGGAAGGAACATCTGAACCCACTGCCGGAGGGGCAGGGGGAACAGGGACGACTGGAAGTGCCGGGGTCTGCCCGGCAGTCTCAGGGTGAGAAAGCCGAGCAAAAACAGAAACCCGGCCAGAAGAGGGCAAAGGCACCTCGGTCTGGGCACCCCTCTTCCTAGTGGAAGCGGGAGGGGCAACCCGAACGCGAGGTACTTCGGCCGGAACAGTCGGAGTAACAGCAACAGGCTGCCGGCGCTGAGGGGCCGGGGCAGCCTGTGCAACAGGAGCGGCAGGCACAGGTCGCCTGACCGCTGCACGAACAGGTGGAACTACTACAGCAGGCTGCCGGCGCTGAGGGGCCGGGGCAACCTGAGCAGTAGGTGCGGCAGGCACTGGACGCCTAACCGCAGGACGAACTGGAACCGGGTGTGGCCTAGGCACTGGTCGCCTAGCCACAATGCGCATTGGCTGCGCAGGAACAGGAACAGGACGTGGTGCTCGGACTGGGCGCCGAGCAGCAGAACGTCCAAACGGGCGCATGGCTGCACGTCCTCTCCTCTGAGGAGGAGAGAATGCAGCAGCCTCGGCCGGGGTCGGCCCGCCAAGAGTGACGAAGGCCGAGTTAGTGAAGGAACCAAAAGTGATTCCTCCCACTGGCGGACTAGCGAGCAGGGACTCAGGGAGAGTCACCCGCGCGTCCGAACCAAAAGCAAAGGTAACGGAAGGGGCTGAAGAAGCCATGGCACTGCTGCCAAGAAAAGAAAGTGAAAAGAATTAGTTAAAATTGAAATCACAAAAGAATGAAGGATTTGATTGAGATTTGATGAAGATAGATAGGAATTGATAAAGGGTAGAATAGCCTGCTAGGCTGGAAAGGAGTAGAGTAGGGTGGAAACCCTAGCTAAAAGGAAGGAACCCTAACTAAGGAAAGACCCTAACTAAGAGTTGGATGGACCTAATCTAAGGAGTACCAATCCCGGAGTACACATAAGAAAGGATAATATAGAATCCAAAGATGGAGAGAGAAACTGGTCCCACCGTGGTCGCCAGAAACCTGTGGACCTCCGAAAGAGCACCGCGCAAACGGGTCAATTGGAAGGGACAGATTGGATCGTGCATACGACTAACCATTGAGGATAGAGGCTGTCGCCAACACACCTCGATGGGTAGTAATATACACGTTCTAATCACGGGTTTCCCCCACCCGAAAAGTTCGAATGGGGTTTAGTAGATTGTGGGAACCAAGTTTCCCACGGGCGCAAGCCCCCGTGGTTAATTACATCTCAGGCCGGAGCCTGAGAAAACTCTCGATTAAGGATCATACATTATCCCCTCCTAAAGTGGGATCAACACGATGGTATAGACTAAGAAGTCCTACTCAAAAAGGGAGAAAGGTCCCAAAGGGCTGAATCAGACATGCGTGGCTCACACCAGCATTCGGAGGCTCTAGGGTACTAAATAGAAACTGGAGAAAATAAATCAAACACTCGATCACATGCGTGAGAGAAGAGATAGAGGTGGCATCATCCTGTGACGCAGATAAGTAGGATTTAGAGTCCCTGAAAAGAAGGAACCTACCTACTATTTTAGGCATACTACGAGACCGAATGTAGTAGCCTTGAATCCTAAATCTAGATTGGACTTAGTGTTCGACACACACTAAGACCAGTGTCCTAGCTAATGCAATGCAAAGATCTGGACTTATCCCGGCCTGGATGGGGGAGCCAGCTAACCACCTAATCGATTCAAAACCATGCTGTCAAGTCAATATGAAAGATGGGTGGGTAGTACAGTTATTGGAAATAGGACCGACATCTAGAGAATTTCCTAAGTGGTCCTAGACTTATGTGGGTCAGATGCTCCTAGCTAATGCAATTAAATTTTAATTAGTTGGTTGCTAATGCAATGCATGCTAGTTGAAATGTCAGCTCATGAATGCTTTGGATTTTAAAAACAGGCTTAATATAAAATAATTTTTAGAAAAGACTGGGTCTCCCTAGGTCCGGCACTTCATCCTCATAGGCCAGATTATCCGGACTCTACCCGCAGGCAGGGAGATGTCTTATAAGAAGGAGAGAGAAGATGCAGT
This sequence comes from Dendrobium nobile, assembly GCA_022539455.1. Taxonomy (NCBI): domain Eukaryota; kingdom Viridiplantae; phylum Streptophyta; class Magnoliopsida; order Asparagales; family Orchidaceae; genus Dendrobium; species Dendrobium nobile. The sequence continues at coordinate 2,664,485 of CM039727.1, forward strand.
AATATGCATGCGACCCCGGACGATTCCGGCAGTTCCCTAGGTTCGTTAGATTTCTATGTTATTTATAACTTAAAATTTTAGAAATTAGTTACGAGTATAAAAATTTTATAGTCCTTAGAAGAGCCTACGAAATCCAGGCGAAAACAAAAACGACATGCAAGAAAGAAACCTAGGAAAAGCAGGCAATTTCTACTGCGCAATCAGGTAAACACATCAATATAAATCCAAAATAATCAACTAAATGGTCATAGGCAAATTGCCCTTATTACACCTCAGATATACAGAAAATAAAGTGGCCGGGCACCACTGCCAACAACCCGGATTTCTAAGCCTTTGACAGACGCCAACAACTTTGAGTGGGATATTGGGTCTTCAATCTTTAGCCTTCTTTGGATATCTTCTCCTTGGACTTCTTGGATCTCTCCTCCTTGGACTCCTTGGATCTCTCCTCCTTAGACTCCTTGGATCCGTCGTGGCTTGAATATCCAAACGAAGAGACAATTCCCTCAGTATGGGGGTATTGCCTTTTCTCTTTGGATATCTAAAGCCATCCAACTCGATCTCCCAAGTGGAAGAAGACCCTCCCCTATGAGGATGCCTTCTTCTTTTGGGATTCGAATTGGATAAGAATATCCACACTCAGAGTTGTTTTCACAACTCTCACCAATATTACAAATATTTACATTAATATGAAAGCAATAAATTCTAAGAGCACCTGCAAGGTTATCCTAATAAAAACCATCACAAGCAGTTTATATAAAAATGAAAGTGCTAACACCATTGACCCTGTGCCAAGCCATGCTCTTAATTTTGAGGGCTAAGCAGCTCCACCTGTGCAGTTATAATTAATTTAGCCCTCATTTTATCTAGGGGAAGCTGAGCAAGCACCTACATAAAACATTATTAGAAACCATTATAATGCTCCCCCCTTTTATTAGCATTGAGCATGGCCACCTGCACGGAAGAACAGTATATATATATATGACGTTCCTAACCTAGGGGTAAATCTAGCGCTCATCACATCACAGAATACAGAAAAAGTAAGCAAACACACCAGCAATTTCAAACAGCATGCAATGAAAACCACGGAAAGCTCCGGCACACAGCAGAAAAATAAAACCCAGCGGCCTAACCTAGATCTAGAAGTGGTGCCCTAGCAAACAATTCTATGTGTGTGTAAGACTAGTGTGGTTTAGATAAGTCCTAAGCTGGGTAGTTAGTTAAAGTTATCTAGAGTTCAGATCTGTTGTAGGCCAAAAAAGGAAATTTTTGTTGAAATTCAAATATTAGTGAATTAGGGTACATTTTAATTATTTCAGTTTGTTGATCAATTTTAAGAGTTTAGAAAACTGACATTTAAAGTTCAAGTGATATTAGCCAATTTTAGAAAGTTCTAGGCTCTCCTATGAACTGAACTAAGGGTCCAAAAAGTCACTATGGAAAATAGGTCAGGTCTGGGCCTCCTATCACCTTAGGAAAATACTAGACCTCAATACGAGTAGTTAGCCAGGTAGTACACTAAAATCGGAGTTTTCTAGACTAAGTTATGAATTTTCTAAGTTTCGGGCCCTATCCTATAAACTAGGGTTGACCAAAAAGTTGACTTTCTAATTTAGATGAGTTTCTGGACATCTGATATTTTTCATAAATACTAGACCCTAATAGGAGTCTAATGCAAGTGAGTTTGCCTAATTTGGAATTTTCTACAATTAGTTATGGAATTCTAAAGATCGGGGTATTTAAGGAAATTTTCTAAATTAACTAGGGAAGAGCCTTTTTTACTGTTTTGCTCCAAACAAGCTCCAAACTGATTGGAATCACTCCCAAAGGTCAGGGATAACATGGGAAAGTGATCCCAAGTGTTTGGGGAAAATTTGGGGTTTTTTAATAATTTTTAATGATTTATTAGGGGCAAAACGGTAATTTCCACCTATGGTCAAATTAAGGGTCAACCTGAAGTTAAACTAGGGAGTCCTATTTATCTAAGGTCAAGGATCAGGTTTTGATCAGTTTGAGATATTATGGGTAATTTTCTGACCTAAGATGTATTTATTGTATTTTTCGGGAGGTCTCGGGGCCTTATTTAACCAGTTAATTAGGGTTAGTTAATTAAGGGTTCTAACTAGCCCTAAAAATTCCTAGGAAATTGTGAGGGGTTTATGATGTCACTAGGTTTAAATGTTGAAGTTTTCATGTCAATTCGGGATCTATCCTAGTTCCTAGAAAACTTCTAAGTTCGCTAGACGGTTCCTTAATTTTTGTCCTTAGGGTGTCACTACGTTGTAAGAGTTTAAAGTGATGTTTAGTCTAACCCTTCAAGTAATAAATGCAAGGGAGTACAAAAATGAAATAAACACACCATGTCCTTAAATCTAGGAGAGCCTAGGCTAAGTGCTCGTGGTGCGACCTACACATGCAAACTACGAATAATAAGAAAGTAAAGACACCTAAAGAAAGGATTAGTGAATGATTGGGACTCAACCATTCACTAACCCACTCCCCCATGATTGCTCTTCATACATAAGATCCATGTCTAAAATTTCATGAAATAGCGGGTCTCCCAAATTAGGATTTATATATAAGTAGTTTTAAAATAGTTTAAAAGTACTTATAGATATAAATATATTTTTGGAAAATAAAATAATTGAAACTAATCCAATTTATAATACATAAGTATAGGGAAACCCGCTGACCACCCTAACGAAGTCTCAAGCGATTTGAAAATATTTTGTATCCTGAAAATAATTATCATAATTAATATTTAATATCAAAAATACTCGAATAATCGAATCCAAATAGTGATTGGTCAAAACAGCCAAAATCGAGGGCTGGAAATGGTTTCAAAACATAAATCTAGCTTTTCTGAAAAGAACGAGGGGTTACACGTCAAAATCCGACTTAAAATGGCGAAGATACGAAATTTACAAGTTCAAATACAATAAAATAATATTTTAAAATAGTGCAGTTTCACTGTTTTTGAAATGACAGGAGATACAGACAAACTTTTTATCTGAAAATAGTTTCAAAATATGTAGAATTCCGAGTACATACAAAACAAGGTGCTGTGCGTCGACAGCAGACTTAAAACGACAAAGTTATGTAATTTCGAAGTTGAAAGGCAATAATTAAGTATTTTTAAATACTACTGTTTTACTGTTTTGAAAATAATTGCACACAGACCCACAAATTTCAAATAAAACCAATTCCAGAAAGTGCAGAATCTAAATACGTTCAAAACAAGACGTTGTGCGTTAAAAACGGAGCGAAAACGAGAGAGATATGAATTTTTGAAGTTTAAAGGGCATTAAAGGCCTATTTTAAAAATAATTTTTAAAAGAAAATAATAATAATAATAATAATAATAATAATAATAATAATAATAATAATAATAATAATAATAGTAAATAAACAATAAACTACTGAACGAATTTTTATCATATAGAGGACGACGATACGAATCCAACGAGGTATTATACGTCAAAATCGGACGAAAAACGAATTTTCTACGAATTTTTAAAGTTTTCTGATTTTAAATACATTTAAAAAAAATATTTTTTTATTAAAAAGGCGGCGGCGGCTGGGTGCGCCACGTGGCGGGCGCGGGTTGGTTCCGCGGTTTTGGCGCATTCATTGCCAATGATTGCGCCGCAGCGCAATCATTGGCAATGATTGGCCAATCATTGCGGCGGCGGTCCCGTCCGACTTAACCACGTCGGACGGCACTCACAGCCGTCCGATCCTCCGCGGTCGAGACCGACGGCCTGGATGGGACCACGTGGCCCGCGGAACCGCGGGACCGTCTGCGCGGTCAGCGCCTAGCAGCTGGCGGACACGACCCGGACCGCTGATCGCAGATCAGACGGTCACGCTCGCTTCTACGCACGCAGGCGGCCGGACCGAACCCTAATTCCGTTTTTTCTCGATTTCTCTCTCGATACTCCACTAAATTTCATGAAATTTTAAACTCGATATCTAGACACGAACAGAAATCATGGGGACGTGATATCCCGATATAAAACACGCTATGTAAGATGTTATTTAACTCGAAGTGTTCTAACTAGGGTTCGCAATTTTACCGAAAATACTCGATGAAATCGAGAAATCTCTGGCTTGTTGCACTTGTAGACTGTCCACGTTCCTAGTTGCAGAAGAAACCACGAGCTCTCGACGTCTGAATCAACGGGAAAACTCCTAGGAAGTTTCACGCTCTCGGGTCGCCGGAGAACTCGTCGCCGGCGGCTTGGGACGGCCGGGATCCGATTGGGGATGAAGGTGGAAGTCTCTAGGGATCCTCACAAGAAATCTCAGAGCAAGAGGAGGCCTAGAGCACGAGCAAGAAGAAAAAAGATCTTAATTTGGACAAGATTTTTTCTATTTAAGGCTCCTAAACCTAATACCAACGGCTAGGATCGAATCAAAACAAAATTAGGAGGGAAATAGGTCGGTTTAGGCCGTGGTTTCAATTTGAAATCAAGGGGAGGCTTTAATTCCCATTAATTAGGCCTTAATTGCAATAAAATAGGCTACTTAGACCTATTCATGACCTGATTTGACCAAGTCAATGTTTGACTTAGTCAAACCAGTCACTTAGGTCCATGGGGAGGAGGCTCGAGCTCAAGAAAGGGTTTAAAATGATTTAAAATTGATTTGAGCTCTTAATGGGCTAGGTGGTCAACCTGGGTTGACTTGGTCAACCGGGTTGACCCAGGGTCCAAGTTCGGGCTCAACAGACTTGACTTGACCCACTGAACCCAATGGGGAGGGCCATAAGGTCTGGCTTGGTCAATTTGACCAAGTCCACTGTTCAGGCTCAAATCTAGGCAAAATCGAGGTCAACACCACCTACCCGAGAGTAAGCTCGTCCCGCTGGGGGGCAAAATCAACAACAAAAACAACCATTAAACAATATTCAAATGATTGGTGAGATTGAATGACCACGCACTTCATGCAGTTGTATTAGTAATACTAATTGTCTTGTCTCATCGTGTTTCTTTTATGTTAAATAGGATGTCACTTTGATATCCCAAATATTTTCTTCAAAGTTAAATATTGTATTATGCCTGTACGTATATCTTATGCATTGAGTCATTATAACTTGTATATCCCTAAGTCATACTAGGGAACTATTGTATTGTCTTACATAATACAATAATATGATGTTCATGTTGTGGTGATATTATTTTTTTTTCTCTTATAAAAGATAAAAAAATTTCGCAAACTCTTTCTCCGTGATTCGAGAAATACACAATCTACATTATATCTCAATCACCGGATGGTCAATCCCAGGGGGATTTGATCCGACCTCTTCCACACAGGTTAACGTCATCGAGCAAAGTACTCTGATATACAACCTCGGATATATCTCACATCCGTATTGGATTCTCTCGACCTCTTCCACACATGTTAATATTATCGAGCAAAATGCTCTAACATACAACCTCAGATAGGTCTCACATCCTTTTTGGATTCTCTCGACCTCTTCCACATTGGTTAACTTCATCAAGCAGGGTTCTGACATACAACATCAGATAGTTCTTACGTCCTTAGTCGATTCTCTCAACCTCTTCCACACAGGTTAACGTCATCGAGCAAAGTGCTCTGACATACAACCTCGGATAGGTCTTACGTCCTTAGTAGATTCTCTCGACCTCTTTCACACAGGTTAATGTCATCGAGCAGTGCTCTGAAATACAACCTCGGATATATAGGTCATATATTATTGATGTATTCTCTCGACCTCTTCTACAGAGGTCAATATTATCAAGTAATATTCTGAGTGAACAATGTTCTCTCTATAAAGACTCCAAGAAAGCAAGTGGTTGATAAATTCATCACTCATATAAAGACTTCAGTGATCTCAAATACCCTCACAAAAATATGGGGGGAAATATATCAAAGCATGCCTAAAAGATGTAATCACAATTCAGTTTGTTCCGAAGGACAAATTCTTAACTTCATATACAATATAATTGGAGTTACATTACAAAAAGTGCACATCAAATTCTTTTTGTAAGAATTTGAAATTAAAAATGTACATTAACATTATTTGTACAAGATACTATCATCAAGCAATAATAAACTTTACAATAGTCAAATATCCTTGGTGGATTTAAGTGACTTCTTCTTTGCTGCACACAAGCATCTCCTACAACTTTTTCTTCAAAGAAAGGAAAATTTTTTGATGTCTGCACATGTCAATATGGATATATATATATCGCCTTAGAAAAATGCAACACCTATGAAAATTTTAACTTCTGTATGAGAGGAGGGGCGCCGATTTAAGTAAGGAAAATCACCTATGAAAAACAGCGAAAAGCCTTAACTGTCAAAAACCCAGAAGGAGAGAAAGAGGGGAAAATTCTAACTTCTGTACGAGAGGAGGGGCGCCGAATTAAGTAGGAAAAATCACCTATGAAAAACAGCGGAAAGCCTCAACTGTCAAAGAGCCAGAAGAAGAAAAAGTGTAGAAAATTCTAACTTCTGTACAAGAGGAGGGGCGTCGAATCAAGTAGGGAAAGTCATCTACTGAAAAACAGCGAAAAGCCTCAACTGTTAGAAAGCCAGAAGGAGAGAAAGAGGAGAAAGTCTCCAACTTATGTATAAGAGGAGGGGCGCTGAGTCGAGTAGGGAAAGTCACACACTCAAAAACAACGGAAAGCCTCAACTATCAGAGATCCAGAGAGAGAAAGAAAGAAGAGGAGGGGAAATCTCCAACCTCTGTACAAGAGGAGGGGCGCCAAGTCGAGTAGGGAAAGTCACCTACTCAAAAATAGCAGAAAGCCTCAATTGTCAGAGAGCCAAAGGGAGAAGAAGAGAATGTGCAATTTTTCAATAGGCCTTGGGGGCCTATTTATAGTTTTTTGTGAGAGAAGGGAAAAGTTTCTGACATTTTCAAAATTCTAAAATTTTTATAAAGTTTTTTGAATTTTTTAGAATTTTTTGCGACAAAAAATAACATTTTTAAGTCGGTGGGATCGGCCATAAGGCGGCGGCGTCAACCGTAGCTCTGAAACGGCGCCTGACCGCTGGCGGCCACGTGGCATCGCAAGAGTCAGGCGTGAGCCGGCCCTCCCGCAAGCGCGGGTCAACTGCTGCAGGCAGGCCTCAAACGGGCGCAGCGCGGGCCAGTCGGGCCGAGGCGCGGGCCTGGGGGCCAGGGGAGCGATTCTGCGCCGCCAACAGCGGCAGCGGTCGGCTGGCCAGTTTGGCTACTCATTTCATTTTGGGTCCGATTTTCTCCCCAGAAAAGCCAAATCGGACATTTTTTGGTGTCCCCGGGACCGTTTTCCGACGTTCCGGACTCAATTTTGACACTTTTAGAGCCATTCAAAGCTCCTACAAGCAAGATCGATTCTGAATCACTCCAAAAAATTCTTCAAAATTTATGACACATATTTTCAAACTCTTGGAGCTACGACGTCCAAAAATAGGTGGGCAACTGATATAATCTCAAAAAATTATCTTGATCGAGCATGAATCTCGAGGCAAAATCAAACCATAAATTTCAAAAGTTAAATTCGAGAGCACTTGAACTACGATTTCAGCAAACTTATAGTCAAATTGAGCGTCTCAGAAATACGAACCCAACGACACCAAATTCAACTCAATCCGAGCCCAAATGAGCCCAAATCAAGCACCCGAAGTGCTGTTGGAAAGGTCTTACCACAAATCAAGTTCCCAATTGGTCTTTGATTTTAACGAGCTTATAGTCGAATCAAACGGCTCGACGAGAAGAATCCAACAAGCCTACGATCGCCAAATTCCGACATCATTAAGACCTTTAAATGTCTGACGAACTGTGCATGATCCAAGGATTCAATATCAACCGTCCATTCGACCACTGCCTATTTGCCCATGATCTCACACCTATTTGCGAGCTATGCCACTCTAGAAAATCTATAAATAGACCCCTCTTTTCTCATGAGAGGGGACCCAAGCAAGAAGAGGAGAAGAAGAAGAGAAGCAGAGAAGAGAAGGATAGGAGATAATAACTCCTTGACCACCGCCGGAGTTCTGCTCGACGCCCGCGTGACGCCGGAATTTTTCCGGGCGCCCGAGTGGCGTCAAAATTCTACTCAACTTCGAAACGACACTGGAACTCTGCTGAACTTTATAACTGAATCTCAATTTAGAAGAGATTCAATGTAGTCTGATCTTCCTAACTTTGTGGACGAGTCATTCTCTTTTATTTCAAACAAAACACTAGTGAAACTTTTCAACTGAGTAAGGCCCCGTGGTTTTTTTCCTTTCAGGGTTTCCACGTAAAAATCCTGGTGTTTCCATTTATTTTCTGTTTGTGTGCTGGATATTCGTACAACGCTGAGATGAAAATTTACTAACTCTATCGCCGCGTATATTCTAGCCCATAACAGTCTCTAACGAAGTCTTAGACTATTATTGCCCTTTTATTTTTACTCTTTTTTTTTTTTGAGATAATGAGTTTTTTATGATTATTTTTATTAGAATGTGATATTTGTAAGAAAATTATTATGTTTTTTTTCATAAGGAAAAAAGCTATAATATTCAATATTTATTTTTTAAAATTGTTTATCAAAAAATTATTCTACAATCAACTTTAAGATAGCTAATGAATTAAAATAAGAATATATTCGTGATAGAATTAATTAAGTATTCCTCTATACACTTATTGAAATAATTGAAGAATACAAATATTCAATTGGTAAGAATAGGTTCTTTCTTAGCCACATATATGGCATGTCATGCAATGTTCCAAACAATTTATGTGGCCATCAATTTTTCTTTTTCTTTTTTTTTGTTTTTTTAATAAAATGTATATATCCTTAGATAATTTTTGTTCAATTTTAGGCTTGCAAATATAGTTATATTATATTAATTAATTGGTTAAAACTACTTATGTAATTAATGATTAAATTAATATGAAAATTTGCTGAATATTTATATTTAGTGTTTGCATTCTATTATTTAAATGGATAAAAGAATTAAGTAGTTAAACATATTTATTAAATGCTCACAATTTTGATTAAATAAACAAGTAATTATTAGAATTTATATCAATATAATTTTTTTACTTGATTTATTCATTTATAAACAATCAAAACAAAGTCCACTATTAAAAATTAATTATATTTTTGAAATGCTAAATTTTTCAGCCAATGCTTGTTAATAATTAATTAATTCAGCATTTAATTTTGATGAGCTTAAAATTTTAACATTTTGCATCGCTAAAGTGCATGAAATTAAATAATTTTTATTGCCATAAATTAAACATTAATGAAGATATTTAATATAAATTATACAATAAAATATTCAAATTTTAAAATATTGATTCATAATTAGAAAAATAAATATCATAAAAAATAGAAAAAAAATTGTCATAATATCCTCTCAAAAAAAAAATTAAAATCTCAATGGATCTACTCTGAAATAAGTGCAGTCATAAATAATTTATATTTCATTTATCTCAAGTTTAATCTATGTGTATTTTATTTAGAGGGGACGAGGGGCATTTAAGCCAATTAAGAAAAAACATACACAATCATATACGCAAAACTCAAATCTAAGACTTCTTGATTGATAGTCAAAGCTCTAACTAATAAACCAAGGTGAGCTGGATCGTACTAAGGGTGAAAATGAGTCGAGTTTTGACACTATCAAGCTCAGCTAGTCAGTCTGAAAGCGAGGTCGTCCCACTATAAACGAGCTCAAGCCATCTTGCGAGCCTCGGCAGGATTTTTTAAATATCATTAATTTTTAAATTTTTAAATTTTTTATTGCATATTCTAAACATTTATTATTAATTTTAAACATTAAATATTAATTTATTTTATATTATTAAATATTTAAATAATTAAAATTTTATTATTTTTTAAATATTTAAATTTTATAAATAAATTAAACTTATTTTAAAAATATTAATAATTATTCGGGCCAGGTCGCGAGCTCACGTGCCAATCCTCATTAAGCTCGAACTCGAGTTTGTTTACTAAACGAGTTTGACTCGTAAGCTCGATAAGCTCGACTCACAAGCTCATAAATGAGTCAAGCTCAAGTTGGCTCGAGATCTTGCTCACTCACAACCCTAGTCATACTCTTAAATCTTAATAATAATTAGATAAGTTTGTGAATGAGGTAAGTTTACGAAGGTGCACCTTACCATATTGTCTTCACAATATTAATTGAAAAGTTCATAAATATGTGATTTTCAATTATGTTACTCGAAAAAGGGCAAAATAAATAAATTTTAGTACAGTTAGGTGCAGTGGCGAAGCCAGAAATATATTTATGGGGGGGGGGGGGGGGGGGGGGGGGGGGGGGCTAAATTATTTTTTTTTTAAATTTCCCTCAACCTTTTACATCTAGATTTGGGACCGACATAGGCAATTTTAATTTTTTTTTCAAATTATTATTTAAGAATGTAAAATATTAAATATAAATAATAAATAACTTAAAATAAAAAAATTTTGGTAGCATAGAAAAATTAATTTAGCTGCTTTGGAAGTAAAAAAATTCCTCTATAAAAAAATATTTGAATAATAGCTAAAAAAGTAGCAAAAAAAGATTATTGTTTTAATAACAAAATAGTTATAAAATTGTCCCAAATAAACCCTAATTATATAATATTTATTAAAGTTATATAACATAAAGTTATATGATGTTTTTATCAAATTTAAAAAATTAACATGTGAATTTTTATTATATTTAAATATCATGAAATTACATATGTAAAGAAATTAGAAATAATAAAAATAATATCTTTAAAATATATGATAAAAGAATAAATTATAAGAGAAAAAAAGTCTTATATTAAAAGTGAAAAAAGTAACATGATGTGAAAAAATTACATGACTAATAATTAAATTGTTGATGTAGAAGAGAAAGTAAGAGAGAGAGAGAGAGAGAGAGAGAGAGTAGAGCTCCTTAGGAGTGGTTTTTTTAGGGTGGGCACGTGCCCCCCTCCCTCCGCCAATGATTATGTGATCACATCGGAGTTCGGACAACTTTCTACCTACATGTAGCATGTTTCTAACAGCCTAATAATAATAATAATAATAATAAGCAGTACTTTGCAAATCGAACCGGACTAGCCAGTTCAACTGGTTGAACCATGACCGGTCCGGAATTTTGTAAAAACTGCTTTAGCCACAAACCGGATTGAACTGGCGGTTCAACTGGTTAACCGACGAACCGGTGCTAGTTTTCAAAAATCGGTTGGCTAATATTTTTTTAAATAAAATATTTAATACATTTATTATTAAATATTTGACTTAACAAATAAATTTAAAATTTATATATTTTAATTAAACAAGAATAAAAAAATATTTTATGACATGGCCCATCAGATCTGTGCCTTTTTCTAAAGGAGCCAAAAAGCTTATATAGACAAAAACAATGCTAACATATATTGTCTAACTGATGTGGGACTAAAACCTAAAGAAAAGTTCTCACTTCTCAAGTTCACAATACATACACTATATATATATATAATTAAAATTTAATAAATCAAATAATATTTAATATTTATGTATTATTGTTTCATTTTATTTAATTATCTAATATATATATATATTTTAAAATTTTTAACTTTATTTTAATATTAAATAATATAACATGAAAAATATAGATATAATCTTATAATATAAATTTTATATACTTTTCATAAGTATAAAGTATATCTAAACATATAAAATAAATTAGAAATTATTTATATTAAATTTAAAACATATATATGTGAACTAATCTTATTTTAAATATGAATTATATTATTTATAAAATAACCTCCAACTTATTTTTAATTTAGATATTTATGATAGGATGAATTTGTGTTTAAGTTTAAGGTTAGATAATCATATTACTATATTAATTTTATTATTTATTACATCATTCGGTTCGACCCCGGTCGAACAATTAAACCACTAACCCCTCCTTTCGGTTCATTGATCGATTCGATTTTAAAAGCCTTGATAATAAGCTTATAATAGAAGAAGAATTTGTTAGGTTGGCCTCGTGAGTTTCGTGTGCTTCACAATTCCCACACATATTCCAAAAATTAATATTATATTTATTTATATATGTAATATCTAAATTATTATATTTATTTATACAAAATTCAAAATTTTGACATCATATAAAAATATTAGTAATATTGAGAATAAAATCACGCAATATAAAACAAATAAGAAGCAAAAGTAGTAAAAATAACATTAGGACATGGTCGAAAGAAAAAAAGATTGCCGAGTTATCTTACACCAAAAAATTAATTATAAAATTGGGAGAAAATCATACAGAAGTCGTTATCTCTATTCACTTCTCATATCATTCTTCTATTGAATAATACAATAGACACACTTTTAATGCTCCAATAGACTCAATCCTGCACCTTTTTGTTTCAAACAAAATAAGAAGAATGAAAGAAAAATTACTCGAGCTGACTCGTAGCGCCAAAGTGTTGGACATGTAGCGCCGTAGTGTACCGCTCTATATCCAACACAGGAGCAATTATTACGTCCGGTCAACCGAACGCGTTCAGAGGCCAATAACCACGCGCCACGTCACCAAAAACTCGGTATTGAGTGTTGACTGTAACTGCTGCATTTGACCGGCTCCAAATCGGACACAACGATTCGCCCACCGACATACTCACGACACAACCGCTCAAACCGACTCCCTCTCACGATACAAAAATAAAACCTCCTCTCATTCGGTTCCAACGCACATGCATACACAGACGCTCTCATAACTGAAAGAAATCACAAGAGAGAAAGGGGTTTGCGACTTACCTCTTCTTCTTATCTCGATCTCGTGAACCCTCTGCCCTAGTCGACTTCCGCCGACGCTCGAAGTCTTCCGATCGACCGTCTAAGGCCGTCGAACCAGTGATTTGCTGCTCTCTACCATACATCACGCTGGCCACCTCTTCACCGTCTCCACACAAGCATCACGTCGTCGTGCACAAAGCCGACCCACCGGCCGACCTGCCTCCGGCCTGACGAAACCCCGGCCAGCCCGCCTCCGCCGACTGCCGAGCCCGCCGCTGTCTCCGACTCGAGCTTCCCCCGTGCGTGTCGCCTGCCCTAGCCCGATTGAGTTCTTTGCCCAAGCCCGATAATGGGCTCCCTCTTTCTCTATATATTATATAATATAAGTTATATTATTATAATATAATATATATAATGTTAAGTTATATATATAATATATATAATATCTTATATACATATATATAATATTATATAATACATTAAATTATATATATAATATTATATATTATTAATAAGATTTTACATGTAATGAAATAAAAGAAAGAGAGAGAGAGAGAATAGTGGAGAAAAATAATTTTCAACAGGTGTTGAAGACCCCGGCCATCGTACTTTAGGTCCGACCGGGATGGTTTAAAATTGAAGACCTGCGCAGTTGATTTTTAATATGGGCATATGGTTTTAAAATTTAAAGACCCCGGGCCGTTGTATCATAGATCCGGCCGGGATGGTTCCAAATTGAAGACCTCACGCAGTCGATCTTAGATCCTGGTGAGATGGTTTAAATTCGAAGCCCCTACACCGTTGACATTAGGTCCGGGTAGGAAGAATTATGGCAGTGCCGTCCCGATTTCTCCCTCGGTGGGGAGGAGACGCCGGGAAGCTGTCGAAATTTTTAGTGAATAATAAAGGACATGGACAGAAAATTGAAAAATTGATTTGAACAAAATTCAAACATAAAATCAATTTTAAATTTAAATTCGATCAAATGATATTGGACTTGGACTCAAACTTGAACTCGAACCATATTTGCACTCAACATGACTATAAAAACTTGAACTTCAATAAGCCACTTGAAATCGAATTTAAACTAAAATCTAAAGAACTTGACTTGAATGATCAAAACCATCATACACATTCAACTATCCTTGAAGATAATGGATTTGTAATTATAATTTGCTTGCAATAAACAAAAATTTCTTTTGGGAATATACTTTGACTACAAAGCCATAGTATGGGAGTTCTTTGGACCTTGATAGACCTCTTTCAACATTGAACATGATATGTCCTTAAATAACAATTGAGGAAACACTTTGAAATGCAAATCTCCGATCGACGATAACACTAGTGATATATACAAATATGTATAAACCTAGTGTAATGAATGCTACAATTCACCTATGAGCAGGAATAGGGAATTTGTAGTACCCATAACAACTAGTCTACAAGCAAGGACAAGGAGCTTGTATCAAATAAATCAATCTATTCATGGGAGATAATAGGAGAACTTATAGAAAGCAAGATAATTCTCCTACGAATACTAGCATGATCTCCTAATACCCATTGAACAAGCATTCTCTGTGAGCTATGTTGAGTGGGATAATAACAACAAAGGGATGTCTTCTATGTGTTACAAATGAAACCTAATTTAGATCAATGCCACCGGATCTGCAACATGTGTGCAAGCGGACAGAAGGCGTTCGTAGCCCCTTAAATGAAATCTCGGGCATTTTTCTAAATAAAATCACTTGGTAAAATGGATCATATAAAAATATTTTAAAATGCCCTTATGTATTAAATATGATCTCTTAAACTAAATATATCCCTACATGTGCTCCGGTCAACATGTTAAAGTATAAATACTAATGACCGAGAATGCTGCGCATGGTCAAATGTTACAATCCGCATGTGCTCCAATCGTCATATTTAAGTCCTAAATTCAATGATTCGAGAATGCTGCGCAGGTCTAATATTCAAGTTTCATCCTCTTCCTCGAAAGGACTGGAGTCGACACGACTTGAATTGTAAAATGCCTCCCAATATCCTACAAAAATACAAGTGACTTTGAAGTCACCTCGATGATGGCCGTGTTGATTAGAAATCTCAATCGGGGGGGTCAAATCTCAAATCCAATAAAAGTCTAAATCTCTGAAATGAAATATATCACCTAAAAACTCAAAACTAAAAATCATCAATCTCCCGCAATCGTTTGTTGGGGATGATAAATTTGAAATTAACCTCAGCTCACAAAGAGCAAATTTGTGTCGGGTGTATCACTAAGGTTCATCCTCAAATAGTCTCTTGCCAACAAGGACGTGGCACGTGCCCTCTAATCGGGTGGTTTTGCCACAAAATGGCATCATTATATTACGATCACGGCCAATGAATGTATGTTCCCTAAAGGCGTCAAACCCTTGAGTTATGAATCATAGGATATATTCGATAGGCATAAAGCCCTCTATGAGCTAAGGTGGATTCAAATATATCCCTTTAGACAAATATCAACCCAGGTCTACAAGGTATTCTTGGACGAAGCAACCCATGGTTGCCGACAAGGTACCTTATGTCAGATTGGGTCGACTACCTCCTCTAACTAAGTAGACCAGGGATTATGACAGCCCGAGATGACGGAACCATGGGATCTTGATCGGGCTCATCTTCATTCCCCCCACCACAAGTTTTAAGTTTATGGTGATAAACTTCAAATTCCAAACTTCAAAATTCAAAATTCAAATCAAAATTCAAAATTTAAATCCTAAAATTATTGCTATTATATGATAGGTTCATAACCTATTTGATAGCTTTAATAACTAACCTTAATAGAAAGTTCTCTCCTATTATCAGGAGGGGTAATTAACTATAGGAGCTTGCACCTATAGGAAACTAGAACTCAGATAAAAAAAGTCCTCACCAAATGAGGGCAAAATCTCTGGGTAGTGTCTTATCTAAAACCCAATCTGCCTTCTGAAAATTCCCCTGAAATCTAATCTCGTTAAAACTCTTTGTTGTCATCGTCACACATATATTCAAAAGAAAAATAGATGGATAGCACGGAGAGGTCGGGATCACACTCAAATGGAATTTTTTGGAGCCCACAGATTTCTAGCGACTCCGCTGTGGATGGTTTCTCTTTCCATCTTTGGCTAGTTATATATAAAACATAATAGTGATAAAGTTATTAAAATTCTAATAAGTTTTTTAAATTTGGGGTTTAAAATATGCAATTAAATATAATCTCATGCATATATTTTATTCTATCTAGTCTCTGCAATTTAAAAGTCTGGGGTGATGTATCAACTTTCTAATACTAACCCTTTCCTTCATTTGTGCAGAATGGAACTACATAATACACCATTCACCGTCCAATTAGGACGAGGTGCTAGCATTCAGCTAGCTAACGTCATCATCAACACTGGAGACTCTGAAGCCACCATTTGATTTGGTAGCTTAGAGTTTTCTGCAACTACTGTAAAGGCTGCTGTTGTACCTATTCACGGCATGACTGTTCGAGACCATCCTGCAAGGCATGATCCTACTGATATTTAATGCACGATGTGCTTATTCCGTACAACAACCAGAAGCTGGTAGAACTACTACTATAAAGGAAGTCCAACAAAATAAAACCTCAGTCTTCGAAAGACTATCACAGCCCAAGGCCTCATCCACTAAGGGAGTCGTAGCTGGAGGAAGAATATCTGTGATACCTGCCAGGGGTACCACTCTGCCAACCGGGTTATCTGCACCTGTGAAGGACGATGCTGAAGCCTCCTCATCTGGAGGAAGGCTTACAAGGAGGTAGAGAAAGAAGATGAATGCTGAACTCCGAGCTCAGCAGCAACTGGTGCCAACTCATCCCTCCAACCTGCCGGCCTAAGAACCTGAAGCTACCATTCCAATCCGGAATGGGTTTACAAATCTGAAATGGGTTAAAAGAAATAGCTCTATTGGGGAGCTAAAGAAATCTTTTTGGGATCAAAGGCCTGAAGCTTCAATCCCTCCAAGGAAGAAAGATCCTGAAACTCTGTCCGCTTGAGTATACAGAATCTTAAAGATAGTGAAAGATAAAGGTCTGAAGAAGAGGAAGTTTTAACAGCCCTTAATGATTGAGGCCAGAAGAACCCCGTCGAGGGAATGCCTATCCCTTGAGGTGGAGAGAAGAGAAAGAAAGTATACCCCTAGTGATGAACATCGGAGCATGATACCTGAACCATATATTCAGGGATCTGCTGCCAAAAGGTCCGAACTAAAAGGGAAAGAAATATGGAGGCCAAAGCCTCGCAGACAAGATAAAAGAGAAAGAGGAATTGACCTGGGCGTGACATCTGGTGCAGCATCCTAGAGAGCCGCCTTTCATAAAAATCGTCAACAATGGGTACCTAAGGAAAAGGTGCATATTACTGACATTCGCAATAGTCAACACCTTGGAAAATCTTCCAAGGAATCCTATTGCCAACCAACTTCAACCTCTCAGAAGAAGGTCAATTTTGATCGCACTCCTGCAGTTGAAGAAATCCATGTACCGCATGCAGAGCCATAGATCCATTGGAAGCATTGCTCTAAGATTCGCGTACAAGAAAGAGATGATGATAAAGACACCATAGAGGTTGAGGTAGTCTACATGGTAGGACATGGTGATGAGCTATATCAAACACGTGGCTATAGACGATGCAATGAAGCAGCGCCCACTTCTTCTAAAATAACCTCTCAAGAAGATCAAGCTCAGTACGAGCTGTTAGAACAACAAGAAGAAGTCCCTTCAGATGATGGAAAAAATGATGATCAAGAAGAGGAAGTGCTTGCTGAGACACTAGCACAAGCACAAAGGCGTTTAAAACTCCAAATGAAGGAGAAGGATAAGGAGATATCAGAGCTGAATAGCAAGATGATAGAAATGATGACACAAATGACTGCGATAATGTAGTTAATGCAAAAGAACATCATTACTACTCCTACTCTTGCTCAACCAATTGATCATCAAATAATAAATCAATATATATCAAGTAGTATTCCTATAAATTGACCAACCAATCCAATTAGGGGTGTCAATAATTGACCCAACCCGACATCCCGACCCGAACCCAACCCAAAAATTCGGGTTAGGGTCGACCCGTTTAACAAACGGGTCAGGTTTGGGTCTTAACTTTCGACCAGTTTCATAAACGGGTAGGGTCCGAGTCAACCCAGTAACCTAGAATTAACCTGGAATTGACCCGGTTGACTCAGATGCAACCTTCCCAAAATTAAAATTTGAAGTTCCCGCTATCCCTAAAAAAAAAAAATCAAAGCTCAGTGCCCGAGGGAGGTCACCTCACCAGACTCCAGCTCACTGCTCAATGCTCACTGGTCATAGCTCACCTTGCTCAGTTGTTCTAACATTTCCCAAAAAAAAAAAAAAAAAAGTTCCTCACGGTCCTCACTCCTCACATTTCCCAAAAAAACAAGGCTTGCTACCATGTCAACTATCAAGCAAGGCTGCGACGCCTTGTTTCATGAGGCTGCAATGTTGAATGGCGACTTGGCAGTCCGCACACGCACCGGACATGCAGACACCGGCTTCCGTCAACATCCTGTTGAACGTCGAACGGCTACTGCAGCAACTCCGGCACTGCCAAAGGGGTTCGCGGGTCGGGCCGTGTGGGTCGGGTCCGGGTTTAATTTCCTGACCCGTTTACTTAAACGGGTCAGGTTCGGGTTGACCCGTTTATTCCTGGGTCAAATTGGGTTTGACCCGAACCCGACCCGTCGACCCGAATTGACACCCCTAAATCCAATACCCCAGGTGTCCGGAATACAAACTAGAAATGAAGAAGGAAATGAGGCTGATCAACCTGTTCATCTGCAAACTCACCAAAATATTGCAAGTGCATCTGAGCTGATGATGACTCCACAGCTAGAATTAATAATCAATGAAAAGATTAAAGCTGTCATTGCCTCAGAGCATGTAGAGAAGTTTATAAGCAAGGGTCATCCGTATCCGGCTGAGTACGATCAGGTGCCCTACCCTAAGGGTTACTCAGTGCCTAAGTTCAACACTATTAATGGCACCGACAATCCAAAACAACACCTGGCCCAATTTAAAGCAACCTGTGAAAATACTGGGGGCATTGATGCTCTACTCTTTAGCCAATTCATCAGTAGTTTGATTGTGACTGTTTTTGAATGGTACACCGAGCTTCCCAATGATTCAGTCAAGACATTTGCAGAACTAGAAAATATGTTCATAAAAAGGTTCGCCAGTGCTACCGAGAAGACTACTATCGCTGACTTTGCCTTAGAGAAATGAAAAAAGGGTGAATCAGTGACAAAATACATCACCCATTGGCGTAACATAAGTATGAAATACGAACAACAGTTGAAAGAGGACCATGCCGTTCAACTGCTAATGGGAAACATCGATGATAAGATGTTACCATTTCTATGTATGGCCTCCATCAACACTTATCAAGAGTTACTGGACAGAGTAGCTAAATTTGAAAAGTTGAACTTGTCTAAATCTGAATATCATTCATATAGATCCCGAAAAAATAAAGTTGTGAATAATAGAAGAGATGAAATCTATTCCACATCATCTTTAAGGATTGACAAATAAAAACAACCTACTCCTAAAGATGATAATGGGAAGCAGTAAACCAAACCCTAGTCAAAACTAGTATTGGGAGAAAACAATAAGTATCATAATTTTTGTAATGGAGGAGAATGTTTGAAGCCTAGAACTAGTGATCGAATCACATCCCTTAAAGAAAAAATGAATAGAGAATATTCTTTTAAAAGGAAAAGTGTGACAAAGCTATTCAAACAAGCGCTTAATGCTGGTCTTGAATTACCAGAGTATAAAAGACCCAAAGAAGCTGATCAGAAAGATGATCCAAGTTATTGCCATATCACCGAGTTATCAGCCACCCTATTGAAGATTGTTATGCATTCAAAGACTGGCTTGAAAGAAAGTACATAAATGATGAATTCACACTATCAAATAATGTTTTAGTTCACCCACAAAAAGAGTCTGTAAAGATGATCATGTCTTCTCCTATACATCCGATTAAAGAAGGAGATAAAATGAAGGGGAAAATGATGCCAGAAGAAGATGAATGACAGATCGTAATCTCCAAGAAGATAATGAAGATGGTCAAACAATTATAAGGAGTTCCCAGCATAAAATGGAAATCCTCTACTGAACTAGTGCTTGAATTGAGAGAAAATTTAAGTTCAGGTGCATCCACTTCCAGGTCATCAATTTGAAGGTGTTCTAAAATGAAACGATTCTATAAAGAATCCTCCAAGAAGTCCAGTAACTCTAGCAAGCATAACAAACAGAAGAAGAAGAGGTATGTAATTCAAAAGATCATCAACAATTTGGAAGATTATCGTCAACTATTGAGGCGACCTATAACACTTGTAGACTTTATGTCTAAGCTTCAAATAGACTAATCAAAAGTTGAAGATGATGAACAAGAAAATGAAGATTTACTCCATGTAGAAATATGTCGATTCATCTCAATGGCATCGAATGCAAGTCAAAGAGATTCTGTAAAATATCATGATAGGAGTTAGATAGCAATGTCTCCTACAAAAATAACTGATAAAATGGCATTTGAGTCATGCTTGATAGTACTACAGAAATATTATAACTCAGAATAAGAGTTATATTTTTCAAGTGTTGATGAGTCATATCAACAAATAGCTTCACGAATGGAGCATGTGAAGCTAAATGAAGACTCTAAATATTCAACAAAAACTTTATCATATGATGCTGAATTGAATGAGGTGGCTCAAGTACAGTTAAGAAGCGACAAAGTACTACCACCATCGCTAAAAAAGGGTTATTAAGCAAAGACAAAGAAAAAGATATAATCATCAATGAATAAATCATCCCTAAAGATCATAAGAAGAAATATGATGCAACTAAAGGGATATAGTATAATATCATTTCTCATCTAAGGAAAATCCCAGCACAGCTCAGCATCTATGAAGCTCTTCTGATGTCAAAAGAACTTCGAGATACTTTGATACAGGCTCTCAAAAATCTAGAGAGATATAAAGCATGCTTCGTAGAAAGGTGTTTGAGCGAAGTTCTTCATGCTCGAAATGAACCTATTGTTACATTCTCTAAAGAAGATCTCATGTTG
This sequence comes from Dendrobium nobile, assembly GCA_022539455.1. Classification (NCBI taxonomy): domain Eukaryota; kingdom Viridiplantae; phylum Streptophyta; class Magnoliopsida; order Asparagales; family Orchidaceae; genus Dendrobium; species Dendrobium nobile. The sequence continues at coordinate 2,685,345 of CM039727.1, forward strand.
GGGACTACAGAACATAATCGCCCTCTATATGTCATGGCTGAAAGTGATGGCATCATAATAAAGCGAATCCTGATTGACCCTAGATCATCAATAAATCTCATGAGCTTGCGCACACTAAGGTCATTATTCTTAGATATTCAATATCTAGGATCAGATAAACTTATGGTGCACGATTTTAATGAGAAAGGATAAAGAACTATAGGGTCGTTTGTTCTTCCACTAAAATTTGGAGAATTGTACACAGAGGCCAAATTTCATATCATCGATGCAGACACTTCATTCAAGGCACTATTGAGTAGACATTGGCTCCATGAGAATGGTCTTATTCCATCAACCATGCACCAATGCATGAAATATCTGAAAGACGGAGAAGAGTTTTGAATCTATGGAGATATACACCCTTCACAGTCCACAAAATGAAAATTTACGATGATGTATGTTGACCTCGATTTTGCCCAGACCCGGGCCTAGGGTCAACCTGATTGATCAAGTCAACCTAGGTTGACCTATTAGACCTTTTAAGCCCAAATCAATTTTTAAATCGAATCCAGTCCCATGTATGGCTCAAAACCTCATACCCATTGGACCTATTTGACTGAGTTGACCAAGTCAACACATGACTTGGTTAATCCAAGTCATAATGGGTCAAATCGACCCATTAAGACTCATTTAAATCCCTATTTAGAGCTCATTAATTCATTTAAGAGCATGTAAGCATTTTTAAATTCAAAATCACGGTCTCCTAGCTCTATTTCCCTCCCAAAATAGCTGGTGATTAGATCTAGGCCGTTCAAGATAGGTTAGGGGCTTTAAATAGAAGAAAATTAGGTTTTGAGAGGACTTTTTGACCTCTTGCTCTCTCTCCAAGTATCCCCAGCCCGAGATTTTTGAAGAGAGAGTTTTCCTCACCTTCTGCTTCCTTTCCCGACCAAAAATCCCGCCGGCCAAGCCCATCGCCGGCGAGATTCTGGCAAGATCGAGCCCCACTTTGCTTCCGGGTTGATTTTCATTTGATCGAGGAAGATTTGGAGTTTGACGTCAACTAGGGAAAGACTCCTGCAGCTCCCACGAGTCTAACGAGCCCAAGATCTCCCGAATACGTCCATTGGATTGAGGTATATCGCAAACCCTAGTCTAGAACACATAGGGTTAAATAGCTTTTCAGTAAGTGCTTTTTAGATTAAACTGAATGTCCCCCATTGATGCTCTTCATGTGTACTACCTGTGTTTAAAATTTTGTAAGGTTTCGTCGAGTGGTTTGGGAGAACGAAGCCAAAAACCCCATTAGGGCTCGGTCCGGTCGTGTGCATGCATGGGGTGAATCCCGGACCGTGAGATCCAAAATCCACGGTCCAAATCGCGCTGTACGCCGCGCGGATTTGGCCTGTAGTCCGTCCAGGTTGATGGATCGAGTTGTCTAACTCGATCAGGGCCGTCCATCCAAGTGGGAGGGGATCAGATGGCCCCCGTCCTTTGCCCACGTGGATGAGTGGGAGGCGGCTTGATTGCGACAATCATTGTGCCGCCGCCAATGATTGTCCACAGCCGCGGACCCAATCTGGCTCCGCGACGTGACCCGCGGGTCCCGCCGCCTATTTATATTATTTAAATTGATTTTTAAAATCTATTTTAAGCGAGTTTCAATAAAAAAATCACAGTAAATTCATTTTGCTCCGATTTTCATGCACAATACCTCGTTTTGTTCGTATTTTCATTCTCTAAACTATAAAAATAATGTATATATTTTTAATTATTAATAAAATAGCAAAATAATCTTTTTTTATTATTTAAATTATTATTTTGATATAATTATTATTATATTGTTATTTAATAATTATTTATATTAATTACTATTATTTTAAGGTATTATTTTACTGTTTAAGTTTTATTTTATAATCATTACTATTATTAATATTTATTAGCATAATATATATGGATATATATTTATATATTTCCTAATATATCATTATGGAAATTATTTATTTAAACTATTTTTACAATTGCTATAATTATTATTATTCTAATAGTTTAATCTTTTTTTTTTTCATGGTCATATTTATTATTATAACTATTATTTAATTATTTTGAGATTATTTTTAATTATTTATTACTATTTCCTATAATTATTTATTTTTAACTACCCTTTATTGATTTAAACTTGCAAAAATCATAACTTTTCCGTTTAAATCGGATTTCGATGCACAACACCTTATTTTGAGCATATTTGAATTCTGCATAGCTTGGTGTCATCCTTGTTTCAGAATGTCAGGTATATCTGTAACTATTGTAAAAACAGCAAAATCACTATTTTAAAGATACCCTAGTATTGTTTTAAAACTTTGAAAATTCATATCTTTTCCGTTTCAAATCGGATTTTGACGTATAACCTCCTGAATTTTTCAGAAAAATATGAATTTTATTTTAAGATTATTTTCAGTCACTGATTTTCACTGTTTTGACAGATTTCTGTCTTGGTGTATTACTTTCCTATTTAATTACCATCCCCTTAATTAATATAATAATTATTTTCAAAATACAAACTATTTTCAAATCGTTTTTGAGACCTCGTTAGGGTGGTCAATAGGTCTCCTATATACTTATATAGATATGAATTAAACTATTTTTTAATTATATTATTTTTTCTAAAAATTATAAATATTTATAATTACTTTAAGTACTTTCAAAATTATATATATATATATATATATATATATATATTAAATCTTAATTTTGGGAGACCTACTACATGAAATTTTAGATACACGGATTCTATGCATGAAGAGCAATCATGGGGGAGTGGATTAGTGGATGGTTGAGTTCCAATCATTCACTAATCCCCGTCATTAGTTTTACTTACTTTTTGTCCGTCGTAGCTTGCATGTGTAGGTTGCACCACGAGCACTTAGTTTAGGCTCTCTTAGATTTAAAGACATGTGTGTTTACTGATTTTATATGTTTCCCATGCATTACTACCTTGAGGGTTAGTGTAAACTTCGATTTAAACTCATATAACGTAGTGACATCTTAAGGATAAAAATTAAAGACTCGTCTAGCGAACTTAGAAATTTTCTAGGGGCTAGGATAGACCCTGGATTGACATGAAAACTTCAACACTTTAACTTAGTGACATCTAAAACATCCCAGAATTTTCTAAGAATTTTTAGGGCTTGTTAGACCTCTTAGTTAACTAAACCTAATTAACCTGTTAAATAAGGCCTCGAGACCTTCGGAAAATTACAATAAATACACTTTATTTCAGAAAATTACCCATAATACCTCAAACTAACCATAATATGATCTTTGATCTTAGATAAATAGGGCTCTCTAGTTTGACTTCAGGTTGACCCCTAATTTGACCATAGGTAGAATTTACCATTTTGGCCCTAATAATTCATTAAAAATTATTAAAAATCCCATAATTTCCCCAAACACTTGGGAACACCCTCTCAGGTCATCCCTAACCTTTGGGGGTGATTCCAATCAGTTTGGAGTGGGATTGGATCAAAACAAAAAAAACAGCCATTTATTAGGAAATTTAGAAATTCCATTAAATACCCTGAACTTAGAAAATCCATAACTAATTGTAGAAAATTCCAAATTAGGAAAACTCACTTGCATTAGACTCCTATTAGGGTCTAGTATTTATTAAAAATCTTAGGTTTCCAGAAACTGGCCTAGATTAGAAAGTCAACTTTTTTGGTCAACCATAGTTCATTTAGGATCTAAAATTTAGAAAATTCATAACTTTGCCTAGAAAACTCCAATTTTAGCCTACTACCTATCTAACTATTCCTCTTAAGGTCTAGTATTTTGATAAATCATTAGGAGACCTAGACTTAGCCTATTTTCTATAGTGACTTTTTAGACCCTTAGCTTAGTTCCTAGGAGGACCCGAAACTTTCTAAAATTGGCTAATACCACTTTAACTTTACATATCAGTATCCTAAGCTCTTAAAACTGATCAATAAACTGAAATAATTAAAATGGATCATAATTCACTAATATTTGAATTTCAACTAAAATTCCCTTCTCTGATTTTTAACAAACCTGAACTCTAGTTAACTTTAACTAACTACCCTACTTAGGACCTATCCAAACCACACCAGCCCTACACACACATAGAATTATTTGCTAGGGCACCACTTCTAGATCTAGGTTAGGCCGCTGGGTTTTTTTTTTCTGCTGTGTGCCGGAGCTTTCCGTGGTTTTCATTGCATGCTGTTTGAAATTGCTGGTGTGTTTGCTTACTTTTTCTGCACTCTATGGATGATGTGATGAATGCTAGATCTACCCCTAGGTTAGGAACATCATATATATATATATATATATATATATATATATATATATATATATATATATATATATATATAATATATATATATATATATATATATACTATTCTTCCTTGCAGGTGGCCATGCTCAAGCTAATAAAAGGGGGGCACCGTTATATTTTCTAATATTGTCTTATGTTGGTGCTTGCTCAGCCCCCCTAAATAAACGAGGGCTAAAAAAAATAATTATAACTTCTACAGGTGGAGCTGCTTAGCCCTCATAATTAAGAGCATGCTTGGCACAAGGTCAATGATTTGAGTTGTTTTCATTTCCATATATAACTGTTTGGGAGTTTTCTTAGGATAACCCTGCAGGTTCCTTAGATTTCTTTTATGCTTTTCATCTGAATATAATATTTGTAATAATAGTTAAGAGTTGTAAAAATACACTCTGAGTGGGATATTCTTATCAAACTCGAATTCCAAAAGAAGAAGGAATCCCTAAAGGGGAGAGTCTTCTTTCATTTGGAAGATCGAGTTGGATGGCTTTAGATATCCAAAGAGAAAAGGCAATACCCCCTGCTTGGGGGAATTGTCTCTTCGTTTGGATATTCAAGTCATGACGAATCCAAGGAGTCTAAGGAGGAGAGATCCAAGGAGTCCAAGAAGGAGAGTTCCAAGGAGTCCAAAGAGAAGAAGACACCCAGAAGCCTGAAGACCAATATCCCACTCAAAGTCATTTGCGTCTGTTATAGGCTTAGAAATCTGGATTGTTGGCAGTGGTGCACGGCCACTTTATTTTATGCATATCTGGGTTGTAATAATGGCAATTTGCCTATGGCCATTTAGTTGATTATTTTTTGAATTTATATTGATGTGTTTACCTGATTGCGCAATAGAAATTGCCTGCTTTTCTTAGGTTTCTTTTCTTGCATGCCAATTTTATTTTTTCCTGGATTTTCGTTAGGCTCTCTAAGGACTATAAAATTTTTCTACTTATAACTAACTCCTAAAATTTTAAGTTCTAAATAATATAGAAACTTAACGAACTTAGGAAACTGCCGGAATTGTCTGGGGTCGCATGCATATTATTGCATTCTTCTTTATTTGTTATAAGATATCTTCCTGCCTGCGGGTAGAGTCCGGATAATCTGGCCTATGAGAATGAAGTGCCGGACCTAGGGAGACTCAATGTTTTCTAAAAATTATTTTCTATAAGCCTATTTTTAAAATTTTATAGCATTCATGAGCTGACATTTTAACTAGCATACATTGCATTAGTAATCAACTAAATAAAACTTAATTGCATTAGCTAGAGGCATCTAATCCACATAAGTCCAAGACCACTTAGGAAATTTTCTAGATGTCGGTCCTATTTCCAAAGAACTGTACCACCCACCCATCTTTCATATCTGACTTGATAGCATGGTTTTAAAGCGATTAGGTGGTTAGCTGGCTCCCCAATCCAGGCTGGGGTAAGTCCAGGTTTTGCATTACATTAGCTAGGACATGGGTCTTAGTGTTTCGTAGAACACTAAGCCCAACCTAGATATAGGATTTGAGGCTATTACATTCGGTCTCGTAGTTTGCCTTAAATAGTAGGTAGGTCCCTTCTTTTCAGGGACTATAAATCCTACTTATCCACGTCACAGGATGATGCCACCTCCATCCTTCTCTCATGCATGTGGTTGATTGCTTGTCTTTCTTTCTTCAGTTTCCATTTAATACCCTAGAGCCTCCATATGTTGGTATGAGCCACGCATGTTGACTGAGCCTGTTAGGACCTTTCCTCCCTTTGAGTAGGACCTCTTAGTCTATACCCCTGTGCCAATCCACTTTAGGAGAGGATAATGTATGATCCTTAATCGAAAATTTTCTCGGGCTTCGGCCTGAGATGTAATTAACTACGGGGGCTTGTGCCCATGAAAAACTCGGTCCCACATCTACTAAACCCCACTCGAGCTCTTACATCGGGTGGGGAAAACCCGTGATTAGGTCATGTATATTACTACCCATCGGGGTGTGTTGACGACAGCCTCTATCCTCAATGGTTAGTCATATGCACGATCCAATCTGTCCCTTCCCATTGACCCGTTCGTGCGGTGCTCTTTCGGAGGTCCACAATATAAAATACTTCATTCTAAATGAAGTAAAGCCGATGAAATCTTCTGCAACTAAAGCATCTAGCTCAAGGAGTACAAAACAATCTAAAGAAGTTGAAGAAAAGCTTACAGGAAGAAAGAGTGTAACACCAAATCTTTCTAAAAGGGCTAATACACTATCTAAATCAAATAAAGTTGTACTCTATTTGGGAAGTGACATGGAGGAAGATGACGATATCTCTGAAACTTACAAGCCTTTGATTAAAGAAAAGCCAAGGGAGAATACTTTTGTAGTTATACTAATCCCTTCACAACATTTAGAGAAATCATATCCCGCGATGTTCATAATGTTGAAGAGCTTAAAACATTTTATGTACCTACCCTACGTGGAAGTAGTGGACCGGGAAGCTTATTCTACAAATTTGGAAAGTATAAAAAAGATAATATCAATGAGCTAGGGAATTTCGATGAAGATGCAGAAATAATTTCTACAGAAATACCTAGATATTGTCCCGAAAGAATTCAGCTAATGATACGAAAAGCTGGAGTTCATAATATTGTTACTTGGCGACGAGCACATTTCTTTCAAAGAACGTGGTGTCATGAATTATCAAAAATGGGTAATCATGATACAAAAAGCTTGAGATTTATGGAAGCAGAACATACTGAGCGAGATGTATGTTATGCAATAAATGACAAAAATCCGATTGGTGAAAATATGGATATAAGTGAAGAGAAAGATATGGAGACTAAACCTGCACCAGAAGAACTTGAAGATGGTGGACAGGCCGCTACTATGGATGAGCTGAAAGAAATAAATTTGGGAACTGACGAGGACCCTCGCCCGACCTTCATTAGTGCTATTCTCTCCAAGAATAAAGTTGAAAAGATGAAAGCATTACTCAGTGAATTTAGGGACTGCTTTGCTTGGACATATGATGAAATGCCAGGCTTATCCCCTGATATAGCTGTTCACAAATTAGCAATCAAACCAGGTGCAGTACTTGTAAAGCAAGCTCCAAGGCGAATGAGGTTGGAGATCGAAGAATAAGTAATTGCGGAAGCCAAAAAGCTCATCGAAGCAGGTTTCATTCAAGAAGAAAAATATGTTGATTGGATAGCCAACATTGTCTCGATGAAAAAGAAGAATTGATAAATTCGTATATGCATCGATTTTCAGGATCTGAATAAGGCGTGTCGAAAAGACAACTTCCCACTTCCAATATCAGAAATGTTGGTTGACAATAAATCCAATTATGATATATTCTCATTTATGGATGGGTCGTCGGGATATAACCAAATCAAAATGGCACTGTTTTGATTAAAAAATATATTAATATATATAGGTTTTGAAAATATATTAATTTTCTTTGGGAATATTAAATATTAAAATTTTAAATTAAACGCATCATTATGAACAGTATATCAAATCGGGAGATGATCATATCGTTCTCTAATGGGTTCATATTTTAGAATTTTAAATTCATCCAAATTATCTTAGTCAAACTCAAGGAGGAACGACATATGATCTTGAAAGATCAAGAAGACATTCAATCAATTGTTTAACAATAATAATTTGAATAAGAGATCGTTAATTTCATAATCAAAATAACGATAATAAAATAATATATCTTCCCAAAGAAAGATGATATTACCTATTATCGATTATTTTAATATGACGATAACGATCGCCATTTTTGTTTGAATTCCCAAAGATAATTAATTGAAGGTTTTTAAAAAATTGATTTTGAAAATTAGATCTGAGTTACTAAATCTCCTACGAGCGCAAGCCCTCGTAGTTAATTACATCGTAGGGGAATTGGATTTCTCCTACGAAAACTCTCAATTAAAATAGCGGTATAAGTTTTATTTAAGATTTTCAAAGATTGATATCAAAGGAGGAAAAGGGTAGGAATTTTCAAATGGGATTGGTTCAAGTTTGAGCAGTTATTTTCAGAGTCGAAGGAAGAGGAGTAGGGAGTATTTTTGAGATTCTGAAGCAATTCAGAAAACACTCCAACCTATCCTAAGCGTTGGGCTTAAATTCGATGGAAAGATATATTTAATTTAATGGTCAATTTTATTAGAAAGTTGGGACTCAATTCCCAGAAAATTGAGGTCTTATGGCCCGAGCCAGCCTCAGAACCTAAGTCTAAATTGGGTACTAAAAAAAGTGACCCGAAACCTAGCTAATGCAATGCGAATCTGGTCTTACCCCGGCCTGGATTGGGGAGCCAGCTAAACCACCTAAACGATTTAAAATTATGAGTCCGGTCTTTTAATGTTGAGTGGTAGGGACGTTATTTAGAAAAGTATAAAGGAACAGGGTCGACATCTAGAGCAGATCCTTAATTGACCCCTTAGACTTATGTTGGGTATTCGATGTCTAAGTAATGCAATTAAATATTAGACTCTTTTAAATTTGTTGCTAATGCGATGCATGCTAGTTGACTCGATTGAATGCAAAATTTGTATGTAGCAGTTTAAAAATTTTGGCTTAGAAAATAGGTTTTTCCCTAGAGATTGCATAACATCCCCTTGACAGATCGGCACCCTCATAGGCCAGGTGGTCTGCCAGAACCCGCAGGCGGGGAGATGCCTAACAAGGTTGAGAAGGTATAATATGAATGCATGAAAAACCCTCGGCGAGTCCGAGCTTACTTCTTAGGACCGTTTAGAGTTTCTATCTTATCTTAAAAATTTTATTTAATTAAAGTAGAAGAATTTTGACAGACCCCTAAGAGCCTAAATTCGAATTCCAGGTCAAATCAAATACGGCATGCAAGTAAAAAGACTAGAAAAAGCAGGAGTTCTAATGCGAAATCAATTAAATAAATTAATTAAATTAATCAAATTGAATGTCCATATGGCAAGTGCCACTCATTATTACATCTCAAAAATTACAATAAATTAAAGTGGCCGGGCACCACTGACTACAACCCGGATTTCTAATCCTAAATCAAATGATTTTGAGACTTGGGATTCTTCTTGTTGTCCATTTCTTCGTTTTCTCACGAACATCTCGATTCGTCGGTTCAGGATATCCAAATGGAAAGAAACTCCCCCTTGATCGGGGTGTTATCTTTCATCTTTGGATATTTGCAAAGTATCTTAATTTGAATTCCAAATGGAAGAAGACTCTCCCCTTTAGGGATGTCTTCACCTCTTTGGAATTCAAATTGGATATTTATATCCCAATCTCAAATCATTTTAAATAAATACAATCTTGACTGAATTAAATTTACATTGAGAGAAATAAGAAAATCTAGACTCGATCCTGCAAGGTTATCCTAATAATCAACAGTTGTATGTTCATTCCCAAGCAGTTATAATATAAAAATTTGGAATACATTTCTTTAGCCACACTTGGCCATGCTCTTTTTATTTAAAGGGGGTCTTAAGCGCGGCAGGTACCTGTGCAAAGAGTTATATTTTTTTATTAACTGCCCCCTTTAGTTTTCAGCTCCTTATATGAGCATGGCCACCTGCATAAGATTGCACAAATATATATATTTCGTTCCTAGCCTATGGGTAGGTCTAACGCACAATCAAACCACAGTGCAAAATACAGTAAGCAGATAAGTAAATAAACACATCAAGTCTAAACTAGCAAACAACATGCAATGAAAACTCAAAAATCTCGGCACACAACTGCAGAAAGTAAAACACCGGCCTATCCTAAGACTAGAGTCGGTGATCCTAGCAAACCATCTAAAGTGTTGGGGTAGGTCGTGTGGTTTTGATGTACCCTAATTAGGATTATTAGTTAAAGTTATCTAAAGTTTGATTGGTTGGAAGGTTTAAGGGATTTAAGTTTGAATTCAAATATTAATAGCTTAAGATTAATTTTAAGACTCATTTAATTATTTGTTGGATATCACCTTTGTTTCACACCGAGGCCATGAAGTTTATTTCGCCTTCCTTGGGGCTAAGTTAATAGCCTCGTAGGCCTGGGTTACCCAGTGGTACCCGATATAATTAAGTGGCTTAAGAATTAATGAATTTTATAAGAAATGTTTGGTTGCTGATTTTTAAGATTGACTTATTTAAATTTGCCATTAATTGATTCGTGGCGTTGTGCCACCAGGCTCGAGGAACCAGCCTCCTTAGGACACGTAGCCCCGCAGCCCGGAGTAGTCCAACCGATAAACCAAATTAATGTAGTTAAATTAGAAGTTTTAAAAGGTTAGATAATTAATAATTAATCTATTCTTAAGGTTTAACACCCCTTGGAATCCATTCGTGGCGTTGTGCCACCAGGCTCGAGGAACCAGCCTCCTTAGGACACTTAGCCCCGCAGCCCGGAGTAGTCCAGCCAATAAACTTCATCTTTAGGATGGTTGTTGTGTTTTAAAAGGTTTGTTGAATGTTTTAAACATTAAATTAACATTTTCTGGAATTTTAGGATGATTTTGAGATTTATGAATTTTTTTGGAATATTTTAATCATTTAATTAAGGGGTTGAAAATTGACTTTTTGATTAAGTTCAAATTCTGGAATGTTAGAATTTTATTAAAATACTAGACCTTACTACGATCAGTTAGACAGTAAGTATGTTGAAATTGGATTTTTCTACATTTTATTACGAAGGTTTAAAGTTTTGAACTAGATTTGACCTAGAGTTGACCGATTTGTTGACTTTTTGAAATATTACAGATTTCTGGAATTTGATATTTTTAATAAATATTAGACATTATTAAGAGTTGAATGCAAGTGAGTTTGTTCAATTTGGATTTTTCTGGAATTAGTTATGAAGGTTTGAAGTTTAGGTATTTATTAAATTTTTGAAATTACTTAATTAGAGGGCATTTTTGTGATTTTGCTCCAAATGAGGTCCCCACTCCTTGAAATCAGCTCCAAAGGTCAGGAATGACCTAAGGAGAGATTCCCAAGTGTTTGGGACATTTTTAGAATTTTTAATATTTTTTTAATTAATTATATTGATAAAATATTGATTTTTGATTAAAATTAAACTAAGGGCAGAATTGTTGTCAATTCAAGGGGCTTTTAATTTTCATTGATTAAGCACTTGATTCTGGTCAGTTAGAGGGGTTTTATGTATTTTTTGGATTTAAAATGAATTTATTACATTTTCTTGAAGTTTTAAGGGTTAATTAAGGGTTTAAGACTTAGAAAATTAATTATGGGCCTTAATGATTTCCAAATTCAGTGAAATTTTTCCTAATGGCTGTACATGTCACTAAGTTCAAGTGTTTGAAGTTTCAACTCAAGTAGAAGTGAATCCTAATTATTAGAAATATTCTAAATTTTCTAGTAAGGGTCCTTAATTATTGTCCTTAATGACACTAGGTTTGATGGGTTCAAATCAATGTTTTTGCTAACCCTTGAACTTAACATAAACGATATACAATCACATCAAGCAAATCCTAAATCTAGGAGAACCTAAATCTAAGTGGTGTGTGTACCTTAAGCATGCAAGATATAAAGTTAATTAACGTAGAAAAAGATATTGATTAGTGAATAGTTGGAAAATGACCATTCACTAATCTCCCCCATGATTTGTGTTCAAACATACTTAATCTAAGTTTGAAATTTCAAATGATCTTTCAAAATGCTCTCAAAGTTTAACATATATAGTTTTAAAATTAATTTTAGTATTTAGAAAATAGGTTAGTTTTAGAAATTATATGAAGTCTTACATAATTCAAAATAATTTTAAATAAATTTCTAATATAATTTTAAAATAGTTTCAAAAATGACTGTTAAAGAAATAACTTAATAGTCTAAATTGATCTAAAGAAAAGATTCAAGATTTTTTTGAAAGTTATTTAAGTTTGAATTTGATTAAATAAGATTTAAATGTTAAAAGGATTAAATAAATTATTTGAAGTATTTCAAAATATCTTAAATTAAACTTAATTTTAAATTAAAATAAATTCAAATAGTTCTATGACTTATTTAAAATATTTTGAAATTAAAGCTTTGATTTTTTGATTTTTTTTTTTATTTAATATTTTCTTTAAAAAAAAAAATATTTAACTTATTTGAACAATTTAAATTATTTAACTAATCTCAAATATTTTAAAATATATTAAAGTACAGTTGAAGAGACTTATTATGAAATGTTCTCCATGATATGAAATAATTTCAAAATAAATTTATTTTGAAATTATTAGATCAATTGGATTTATTTTAATTAATTAAAAACTAAAATATCAAATTTTAAATGTTTTAAAACCATTTAAAATATATTAAATATTTTAAAGTAATTTTAATTTTATTTGAAAGGGATTAAAATTCTGAGAATTTGGATATTTTAAAATTAATTTTTGGATTTATAAATAATTTTTAATTAATTTTTAAAGTATCTGCAATTAAATGGTTTAAAATTTAATTTAAAACCGTTTAATTACATCCGGCGGCCGTTAGTGGGACACGTGCCGTGCCCTAGTTCGCGGGATCAAACCGCGGCGGCGGCGGGGGACACGCGGCACAACGCCACACGCTGGCTCGAAACCGCGGCGGCGCCAATGATTGGCGGCGGCGGTCTAGCGGGGTCCACGCGTTATTCACTTAACCACGTCAGCAAACCAAAACGGCCGTCGGATCCGCGCGGTGCTCATCCAACGGTAGAGATCAATTCCGCGGTTTGATCTCAGCCAAGAGAAATCAAACGGCGGACGATGAATCCCGCGGTCCAAAACCAACGGCCATGATCGAGCTGAACGGGAGTTTGATCAAACAAGTGGGGTGCGTGGCTCAGTAGTTCACGGAACGGCTCGATCTGAACCGTTGATCGAGCGATCAACGGTCCAGGAGCTGTACATCTGAGCCAAACCGAGAAAACGCCCTAGAGGGCGATTTATGGCTCGTTTGTTCGATCGGATGGATCAAAACATTTAAAATTTTGAACATAGATAGTCTATGTGAACAGAAGTCACGGGGATATATCATAAATATTAAATGTTCTTTTAATAAAATGCTAATTAAACCTAGGTGTCCTAAGCTAGGTTTAGAGTTTCACCTTGATTTAATGGACGGTTTGACCCGTTTAATGGATGGTTGAGCTTGTAGATTGTCCAAGTGAAGATCCCTCGTTGAACCCACGTTCCGAAGCTCCACGGCTAGCCTGAAATGATCCTTGGATGGATTTGGTATTGAACTTGCCGGAAGATCGTCGGCCACCGTTTTGACCGGCCGGATTTGAGTGGGGAAATGTTGGGAGATGTCTGAGGAGCTCAGTGGAACAGGGATTCAAGCTGGAGGAGCTCTAGAGGGGTGAGGGAAGGCTAGGGTTGGAATGAGGGTTCATTTGAGCCTTTTGCCCTATTCAATCCCTTCCAGATTGAATGGAGGGCTGGGATCTACTGGATGAGCCTCCAGATGAGTGCCATCTGTCCAGGGAGTTGGTGGGAGCAGCAGCCAAGGACAGCTCAAGGACATCCTATGTGGAAAGGGTGTTTTGTCTTGATTTGAGCACATGTGGAGCAACGTGGGCCTTTGGATTTAAATTTAAAGGCTAAGATTAGTCTTAGGAAGCTTCTAGGCCTTAACTAATCTGCTGGAGAGGTTTGGGCTTGAGTGGATTAGCTTAAGGGATTAAATTGACCATATTTAACCCATTTGAACATTTGTTGACCATGTTGACTAGTCAATATCCAAGTGGACTGCTGACATGGCATGTTTATAGATCAGATGAGCTGGTAGGAGGCCTTGGAGGGGGATTGAGCTAACTTGAATCAAGTAATTTAGGCACTTTAAAGGTTTATTGACCAAGCATTGACTGGTCAACTGACCTTGTTGACTGCTGATGTGGCAGTAAAGGGACCTCAAGGGTTGATTAGAATGAACCAAAGCCAAGGCCAAGTAGAGGGATAGAGACTAGATTTTGATTTTGGATTTTGCAATAGACTTAACCCAAGCTTAGAGTTGACTTGGTCAACTCTAATTAGATTTGATTGGCCAACCTCCAAAGCATGGTTAGACTATAATTAGGAGTTGATTTGAAGCTTGAAATGGATTCAATGGATTGAATGGGTTAAAATAAACCATTAAAGCCTTAAGGGAGTTTTGAGTCAACCTAGGTTGACTGGGTCAACTAGGTTGACTCAAAGGGTGGGTCTAGGCTGGACAGGATTGAAATAATATTTGAAGACTGATAGAGGTGGTTTCAGGGATTAAATGGTTCATTTGAGTCAAAAGGGCTTAATGAGCCCTTAATGGGCCCTTAATGGGCCCTTAAGCCAAAATTGGTTGACTGAATCAACCATGTGGCTCCAGGGCCTGGAAATGGGTTCAACAGGTTTGAAATGACGTTTCAAGGACAATGGAAGTGGTTCCATGGCCTGGAGAGGTCATTTGGGTCAAAACACTTATTTGAATCCTTAAAGGGTCATTTGGGTCAATTAAGTTGACTTGATCAACCAGGTTGACCCAGGGCTTAAGTATGGGTCCAACAAGTTTGGTTTGATATTTGAAACCTGCTGGAGGTGGTTGCGTTCAATTCGGAGTTCATTTAGTTTGAAATGCATGTTTGAGTCCCATAGGGGTATTTTGGTCATTTTGGGCTCATGACCACTAGGGACTGAAATGAGTCCAGAAAATTTCAGTTTATTGATCAACATGTCAGGATTAATGATCTAGAAGTGACTAGAGGCTTTGGTGAAGGCTCTAAGGTCAGAAACTTCTATGTGACAGGTCCAGTGGCATAGGCTGTAAATATTTGAAGATTTTACAGCCTTTGGATTTTGATTTAGTTTTGAGGTTAGAGACCTCAGAATGGGCTCAAATTTGGAGGGTTGCCTCCAGAGACATGTCCCATCAGTATGCAACTGACAGACTCTGAATCGGAGGTCATTTGACTGGTTTTTTAAGTGTTTGAAAATTTGTTGAAAAAGGCCTTTAGGACTTGGCCTTTTAGCATTGGATTTTGGTTTCAAATTCTAAGATCTGGGTAGATCCTAAGGTTGAGATTCTAGGAAGATCTTAGAATTTGGATTTGTGATTTAGAGTCAAGAATGGCCCAAGTGACCTCATACAAAAATGAGGTCAACAAATGGACCCCCAATATGTGTAATAGAACGAAATTCTATTGCACATATTGGCGTTGACCGAGCTTAAAGATCATGTCTAGAATTTTGATCCTAAGGGAATGGAAAGCCCATCCCTGGGGAATCAAGGTTTGGATTTATACTAGGGTAGTGCCACGGAGGGCGTACTCTACCACTAGTGGATTTAGTCCTAAAGGAAGGAAAGTCTATCCCTATAGGAAAAGGAAGTTTGGGTGATCGTATAGGCAGGAAGAATTCCTAACTATAGAGGATCAAATTTAAGTTTTGAATCTAAAGGAAAGGGTAGCCTAACCTCAGAAGATTGAATTTGGATTTGATTCTAAGGAAAGAAAAGATCTAACCCTAGAGAATTGAATTTGATGTTGGTTCTAAGGAAAGGGGAAACCTAACCCTAGATGATTGAGCGATCATATAGAAAGGAAGAAATACTGACTACAGGGGATCGAATTTGGGTTTGTTACTAGGGTAGTGCCACAAGGGGCGTACTCTACCACTAGTAGATCTAATCCTAAGGGAAGGAGGAAACCTAAACCCTAAGGAAGAGAAGGTGACTGAACTATAGTGGGGCCCAAGAGGCTTAAATCCACTACTAGTTAGTCGAGATCCTAGGAGATAGGAAGCACATGGACTCACACCTACTCCTAAAAGATCGGATTTGTATTTAAACTAGGATGGTGCCACGAGGGGCTTGCTCCATCACTAGTGGATCTAATCCTAAGGAAAGGAAGCCCTGGGACTCACACCTAACCTTAAAGAAAAGAAATGACTGGACTATGTGGGGCCCAACAGGCTTAATTCCACTTTTAGTCAGCCGAGATCCTAGGAGGTAGGAAGCACAGGGACTCACACCTACTCCCAACGGATCGAATTTGTACTGGGTATTCAATGACTAACCTAGTTAGAAAGCACTGGGACTCACATCTAACTAGGGGAACTAGCCAAGGAGATAGTCTGCCATAATCGCTAAGGATTCGGCAAGAGCTATCTAACCCAAAATTTGATTTTATATGCTAGGATGGTGCCACGAGGGGCTTGCTCCACCACTAGCAGATCTAATCCTAAGGAAAGGAAGCACAGGGACTCACACCTAACCTCAAAGAAAAGAAAGAGTGACTAGACTATGTGGGGCCCAATAGGCTTAATTCCACTTTTAGTCAGTCGAGATCCTAGGAGATAGGAAGCACAAGGACTCACACCTACTCCTAACGGATCGGATTTGTACTGGGTATTCAATGACTAACCTAGCTAGAAAGCACTGGGACTCACATCTAACTAGGGGAACTAGCCAAGGAGATAGTCTGCCAGAATCACTAAGGATTCGATAAAAGCTATCTAACCCGAAATTTGATTTTATATGCTAGGATGGTGCCACGAGGGGCTTGCTCCACCACCAGCAGATCTAAACCTAAGGGAAGGAAGCTCTGGGACTCACACCTAACCTTAAAGAAAAGAGTAGTTTTAGAATTCAAAAAGCATTAAATAAGATTGAGTCAAGTTCAGTTGGAAAACAAGTATTTTATTGATTCAAAGATCGAGCTACATCAAGCATAGTATTTCTTAAGGAAACGCCCGTTTACAGGAAGCATTGGGTGATTTCCTTTACAATCCACTAGCTGATACGAGCCTCCTTCGTAGACTGTTTCCACTACGAAGGGTCCTTCCCAAGTTGGTTCAAACTTTCCACCGAGTTTTCGATGCGCTAAGATAGGCCTCCAAAGAACCAAGACCAAGTCGCCTACTTGGAAGGTTCTAGGTCGCACTAACTTATCGTGAGCTTGAATCATTCGGGCTTTGTACAACTCTAGATTTTGCTGAGCTTGAAGACGACGTCCTTCAAGGCTTTCAAGTTCTTCCAAACGGAGTTGTGCATTTTGTTGAGTTGTAATCTGGTTCTGAATCGCAATTCTGAGCGAAGGGATTTGAACTTCGAGAGGGAGTACGGCCTCGGATCCATACACTAGTGCAAACGGTGTGGATTGAGTCGGGGTTCGATAAGTGGTCCTGTAGGCCCACAAAGCTTCCACCAACCTCTCATCCCACTGACGTTTATTATCATCAAGGGTCTTTTTGATAATTTGAACCAAAGTTTTATTGAAGGCCTCAGCCAATCCATTAGCCCGTGGGTAATAAATTGTTGAGTATCTCCAATCAATACCATGGCGATTTGCAAAATTATTGATCTTTGTAGACTTGAAAGCGGACCCATTATCGAATATGATTCTGCGCGGAACGCCAAATCTATATACGATATGGTCACGGAAAAATTTCATTACATGGTGTGATGTTACATTTCTTAATGGGACTGCTTCCGCCCATTTTGAAAAGTAATCAGTCGCTGCTAAAATGAAGCGATGACCCTTTGAAGAAGGAGGGTCGATTGGCCCAATGATATCCGTGCCCCAACTTTCGAAGGGCCACGAGGCTATCGTGGGATGCAACACGTTAGGCGGCTGATGTAAAACCACACCATGTACTTGGCATTGATGACAACACTTCGCAGTTTTCATGCAATCGTCAATCATCGTGGGCCAGTAGTATCCAAGTCTTTTGATCTTCATTTTCATCTTTGGACCCGATTGATGAGCACCGCACAGTCCAGCATGGACCTCGTTAACAATCTTCAGGGCCTCATATTTGTCTAAACAACGGAGCCACATCTGACCAAACGATCGTCGGTACAACGTATTATTGACTAGTGCGTAGGATAGGGCACGTTTCTTGATTTGGTGGGCAAGTGATTTCTCGTGAGGGAGCTTGCCTTCTTGAAGGTATTCAATTATCGGTTGTCTCCAATCTGCTTCTTCATCAACTGCTGAAGAGGTAGAAAGGACTTGGAAAATTTGTTTATTAATGTACTCCAAATCTATAGGAGACAGAACTTGACGGCCCTGCACCTCTATAGGGATGGAGTCTTCTTCTGGACAGGCAAATTCCTTTGCAAGCTTTGCGAGGGCATCCGCCGAAGAATTGCTTCCACGGGGAATCCTATACATAGTTACGATTGGAATTTGCTCGAGCAAGTGACAGGTGTACTGATGGTATTTCAGGAGTTTAGGATTCAAAACTTTATAGGTTCCTGCAATCTGGTTGATCACCAGTTGGGAATCACCAAAAATTTTAATCTCTTTAATCTCCATCAAAATTGTAAGTTCCAGGCCAGTTATCAGAGCTTCGTACTCAGCTTCATTATTCGTACGAGGTTCTGATAAGTGGTAGGAAAAGTACATCATTCCCTTGTCTGGTGTTATGAATACCAGGCCAACTCCGGCTTTCCCGGGAATAGTAGATTCAGGTGTTTTACCCCGTTGAGAGGACGCAGCACCATCAAAATACATTTCCCAGGTTTGAGTAGTGGCTTCCTCAAAACTCATGATTTGCTCATCAGGTAAATCATCATTTAGAGGAGATTCCGCTGGCAACGGGTGTGCCGCAAGGAAGTCGGCGACGGCCTGCCCTTTCACAGCACGCAGGGGAATGAAGGTGATTTCAAATTGGAGCAATATCATAGACCAACGAGCCAAACGTCCTGACAACGTAGGCCTAGTCATAAGGTATTGCAGGGAGTTGAAACTAGAAATCAAGTTGATTTGATGAGAAAGCATGTAATGTCTTAGTTTTTGAGCTGCAAAGACTAAGGCGAGACAATGTTTCTCAATCGTTGGATACCGAATTTCTGTTGGTAGAAGTCTCCGACTTAGGTAGTAGAGAGCGTTCTCTTTCCCTTCGTCATTGACTTGAGCAAGGAGAGCCCCGAGAGACTCGTCAAGGGCCGCAGTGTAAAGTATTAGAGGTCTCCCCGGAATAGGGGCTGCCAAGACTGGTGGATTTGTCAGGTATTGTTTGATATTTTCAAAAGCAGATTGACATTTCCCGTCCCAAATGAATTTGGCGTCCTTTTTAGCGAGGACCGAGAATGGTTGACATCTTCCGGAAAGATTAGAAATGAATCTTCTTATATACGCTAATCTACCTTGAAGAGACCTTAGTTGAGTAAGGCTCCTAGGAGGCGGCATATTTAAGATAGCTTCGATTTTAGCAGGGTCTATTTCAATTCCACGGTGCCTTACTACGAAACCTAGAAATTTTCCTGACGTGACACCGAAGGCGCACTTCAAGGGATTCATCTTAAGGTCGTAGCGACGCAACCGCTCGAAGACGATTCTTAAGTCATAAAGATGAGCCTCTTTAACTTTACTCTTGACAACTAAATCGTCGATATAACATTCGACTTGATTGTGGATTAAGTCATTAAAGATTCGAGTCATAGCCCGCTGGTAGGTTGCACCGGCATTTTTAAGGCCAAATGGCATCACTTTATAACAAAAGATCCCTATAGGACTTCTGAATGCAGTGTTTCTCTCATCTTCTGGGGCCATCTTGATTTGATTATAACCAGACGAGCCGTCCATAAAGGAGAAAACAACATGCGAGGAGGCGATGTCCACCATTAGTTCTGGAATTAGCAAAGTAAATTCATCCTTAGGACATGCCTTATTCAGGTCTCTATAGTCAACACAGACCCGGATTTGACCATTTTTCTTTCGAACGGGCACAACGCTGGCTACCCAAGAAGGATATTGCTCCTCCCGGATAAATCCGGCTTCGGCCAATTTCTTAACTTCAGAAATGACTTGTTGTTCGATCTCTAGACGCATGCGTCGTGGAGCTTGTTTGACAGGAATAGCATCATGCCGGATTCCAAGTTTATGAACTGCTATATCGGCGGACAAGCCCGGCATTTCGTCGTATGTCCAAGCGAAACAGTCCTTAAACTCGGATAGAAGTTGAATTAGATCCTTAGACTCGTCCTCACTCAACAAAGAACTTATGAACGTGGGGCGAGGGTCCTCCTCTGTTCCAAGGTTAATTTCTTTAAGTTCATCAACTGTCGATTTAATTTCTTCTTCAAATTCAGGGGGTGCATCCCGAATTTGAACTTCATCTGAATCGTCTAAGGTCTCCAAACAAAATCTGTCGAGCGAGTCGACGATTTCAATAGGGACACTTTCAGATTCACGATGGATGGTTATCATCAAGCAATATTCATCGTCGTCAAACGAACTGACGGTACCAAAGCCGATACCACTTGTCCAATTTTTATTGAATTTGGAATTCCAAATACTTTGGTGGTATCTAGCTTGACCCTTAGTCCATTTACTCGGAACAAAACCTTTAGAGATAAGAGCTTTAACACCAAGAGGAAAGTAGCCGAAAGGTAATTCCATTAATTCGTTGAAATCTGCCTCTTCAAGGATTACATCAGCTTCGTTCCTTGAAGAGGAGGTGCCAGGGAAGAACCTCTGGACTTTCCTTACTTCTCCATCTAAGTTAGGGGAATCCTTAGTTATTAACCCTGAGACTCTGTCAGTGGACAGTGGGGTTAAGGCTAAGGATTTAACTACCCTATTGAGCTTTTCATACATACTCAATTCAGGCTCATCACTTTGAGGTTTAGAATTGTTACCCTCTTGATCACTATCCGAATCTAAAGTGAGATCAAACTTTGGAGGAAGATTGGGTTTTTTGTAGTCAAAAGCAATTCTATCACCCCTCTTTCTTGATTCTTCATCAGAACTTATTTCAAGTTCGATATACATTGGGGGATTTCTCTTTTCAACGGAAGAGCGACCTCGGCCGCGTGCTCTTTGGGCCATCCTTCCACCTCTTTGAGGTAGATTGATTGGAGGCCTAAAAACCACGCGCTCGACGTCGTCTTCACTACTAGAATCGTCTCTTTTTTGATTCTTGACTTTTTCTTTTCTCAGCTCTTGAATTGCTTTTGAACTATGATTTTCTTTCTTTTCTTCCTTAACATTGATCTCTATCTTAGGTTTGACGGTGGACCCTTTGGGAACATAATATGCAGCATCCTCGTAGATCCCGATCTCGTGAATAGAGAATGGTTGCAAATCACCCCTGATTTCAAACTCAATGCCATCTCGTTGGTACTTGATGCATTGATGTAGGGTGGAAGGAACCATCCTATACTCGTGGATCCAGGGCCTACCTAGGAGCGCGTTAAAGGACGTAGCCGAATCAATTATATGAAATTTCGCTTCAGTTTTTAACTCTCCTATCTCTAGAAGAAGTGTGATCGAACCTAAAGCCTTCTCGCCTTTTTCATTGAACCCGCGAAGCACTAACTTGTCGGTTGAGAGCTTGCTAGTATCAATTCTAAGGTATGCGAGAGTCTTTATGTTCATCACGTTGACCGATGCACCCGAATCAACAAGAACTCTTGATAATTTAAACTTTCCCACATTTACAGTGATGTAAAGTGGGCGATTGTGATCGGCAGTTCCAAGGAGTAGATCTTCATCGGAGAAGGTAACTCCTGGGATTTCCTTGAAGTACAAAGCTTCTTCCTCAGAAGTTGAAGCGAGTTGAGCTAAGCAAATCTCTGGGTCGAGAAGTGCTTTAATTAGAGTCTCCCTCATCTCTTTTGAAAGGACAAGGGCGTCGTAAATGCTCAACTTAGCAGGCAACTTCCTAAGGTGAGCTAAGACGTTATAATCAACGCTTGGAACATTAACATCAGGACCCGGTGGATTTGTAGGAGAAATTGGTTGTTGAGTAGAAACTTGAATCGGATCAGTGGAAACAACTTGTTTTCCCTTTTCCTGAGGGGGAAGCCTAGGGGGTAAAACCTTGCCACCACGCAGTTGTACTTGCACGATTTCGTCGGAAGGACAAACTACGGGGAGGTCTACGCTCTCCTTAGGCGGTTGATTGTCATTTTCTGAATGAGAATCTGAATCTGAAAAGTCTATCACGACGGGACTCCCTTGAAAGTTAATTTCAGGGGTATCACCATCTGATAAGACATCAGATTCATCTTCTCCTTGAAGGGTCAAATCCGGAGAGCTGAGTTTTTGAGCTTCTTGATTGTCCTCAGCTGGCTCCGGGTTATTTTCAACGGAAGAGTCATTCAAGATTTCATTCTCAACACTAATCATCAAAACATTTGCAGAAGGATCTTTCTTTTTATTAAATTTTTGACCCTTTGCCTTTGATGGGGCAAAGTAAAAGTCAGATAACTTTAGTGGGGCTAGTGGTTTTGAGCCACCATCCACCACTTGTACACATCTCTCATCAACAAATTTCCTCTCTACAGAAAGTTCACTCTTTTCATTTTTATTTAATACAGTAGTTCCTACAACTACTGGAGAGGAAATCGTCCCAACATCCTCCTGCGATGCCTCCAGCTCAACCTCCCAGATCGGGCCCTGGGCTCTCGTCGGTAACTGTTGAGAAAGACGAAAAGATTGGTTAATCGACTTTTTAAACGCCCAGGATAGTGCTATATCCCAACCATCTTCAATGGACAAAGAAAGATTAGAATTATTACCTGAGATTGATTTGACAGATCCCTGATCCGGATTGACCAAGTATTCCTTTGGAATTATGATGTTACCTTGACGGAAGTTCCTTTCAAGCCAGTCCATGAAAACAAAGCAGTCCTCGATTGTATGGCCCAACATGCGGTGGTAAGCGCAAAAGTTGGGGTGATCCCCCATATTTGCCTCCTCCGGCTTCTTGGCCTCTGGCAATCGGAAGTCTGGCTTCTTTTGAAGACTCTTGAAAATTTTCCTTACCGATTCTCTTTTAAAGGGATAAGGACGAGCCAATCTCTCTTTAATAGTCATCGGGTAAGGTCCTCGAGTGGGTTGAGAAGTTACCTGAAACGGTGGAGGTTTCTGAATTTGTTGATTGGTAGGATTACTGGATTGAACGTTTACCGGCTTTTTTCCCCTTATCGACTGCCGAAACCGTTGCTGCCCTCTTTTCAAAGGATTTCAACGGTTTACTAACCTTCTTATCTTCAGTAGAATCCTTCAAGAATGGCATTTTGGAAGCCTCTTCTTGTAGATTACTAGCTTTGTTGAGAAGCTTCTCAAAGGTTTTGATCGTAAACCCCTTTAACAGAAAAGCAATAGGCCCGTGTATATTCTTTAAAAGAATCTCCACTGCATGTTGCTCTTGTAGCTGGGGTTCACACTTCATTGAGAGATTTCGCCACCTCAAGATGTAGTCGACTAAAGACTCGCCCGGCTTTTGCTTTTCGATGACGAGATCACCAACGGTTACACGTTGTTGAGCTCCTGAGAATCTCTTTAAAAAGAGACCCTCGAGTTCTGTGAAAGTTTTTACTGAACCGTTTGGTAGATCTGCGTACCACTCAAAAGCAATACCGGACAAACTACTCACAAACTGACGAAAGAGTAGAGCATCCGACCCTCCTGCATTGCAACAGCTTGCTCGGAAATGGGCCAGATGCTGTCTTGGGTTTTCTAAGCCGCTAAAAACTTTGAAAGAAGGTGGCACAAAACCCTTAGGATAAGGAACCAAATCATATTCCTCGGGGTAGGGTCTACCCTTTGGAATAGATACAGTTCTATGCGAATGGGCTAAGGCCTCCCTTACCTGGGTCTCAATCATTTGACGGATATCCTTTTCTGGTGGAGAAGTGACTTCTGGAAGCTTGAGATTAGAATCGGCCTTCCTGCTGTGCTCGCCCGTTGTAAGTACTGTGGGCTGCAACTGCTCGGGTTTGGACTGCTGTGATTGCAAAAGCTGACCCTGCATCTGTTCAACTCTAATCATCATCTCTTCAACTTTTCTTTCAAGGTTTTTAATATACTCGTCCTTCTCTTTCAATCTGACAGAACTGTCTGAATCTGAGTCGACTGCTGCTGACTCTTCCTCCTTTCCAGAATGGTGCTTAGAAGGCTCGGCATCTTTAGCTGAAGCACGAGTTTCAACCATGTGGACATTCGCTACTGGTTCCTCGTCAACTAGCAAGTCGTCTTCATCAGGGTTGAACTCATCAACGGCCTTTTTCTTAAGGATATCTCTTATCTCTTGTACTACTTCCTCAACCGGCCTCCCATCTATGGCTTCAGTATAAATTGGCAAATATCCGTCATATTCCATCACTTGGTCATATTCTTTCACACTTAACTTATCAAAAATATCATTAATCTTAGCATCATCTTCAGTGATTTCCTCACTGACCAGTTGGTCTAGTATTTCTTGATCAGAATCTTGGGTCTTCTCCACCCCTCCGACTGTCCCGGGGTCGGTAGTCGCAAGGGTGACATCCTCAACAGGGTGAGGGACATCTGTCTTAATTGGTGATGGAGGGGCTTGAATAGCTGGGGCTCCAACATCAACGCGAACAGAGTCCTCACATCCCTGAACTGGGAGTCGAGGGAGTTCAACTGGTATCTGAATTTGAGGTTCCCTAAACTGGATTCCAATACATCTACTGAATTTCCTCCTTGCACAAGATTCTCCTGGCGACATGGGCCTCTTGCCCTTAATATCAACTGGTTGTGGCTCTCTGAAGACTTCTTTTGACTTTGCTATCACTGGGGCCAGCTTTAACAGTTTTGAAGGTGGAGTCGGAGGTCTACCACTGAAAGGGCGACTCTGGCCAGACCCAGTTAATACTATCTCCTCCGTATTTGTAGACGGGAGGCGAGGCACCCAATGGTATCCATCCACTAAGACCGACGAGACAGGTTGTTTAACGAATTTCTTGTTCTTCCTCACTGGCTGAGGAGTCAGGTTCTTAGCTTCAGACTTTTCTTCTTTAAGGACTTCTTTCTCAAGTTTGTGTGAGATCACTCCCTTCAAGTGTCTCACATACTGCTCTTTAGTTTGACCTGTTTGGGCAGCACAAGTATGGATGATATTTCTCAACATCCTGGTTTTCAAAATTTGTTTCTCCTTTGGGGTTCTCTTGACAGAATAGTCGACAGGGCTAGGCGGAGTGCTAGCTATCCGAGTAACTCTCTCCTCCCCTACAGCAGCTGCGAGGGGATGAAAACGACTCCCTTTAAGGAGTGGAGAAGAGGCAGGGATTGGCAGCTCCTCGGCAGCCTCAAGATCAACTTTTCCCAAGGCCTTCAGCTCGGCCACCTTCTTGGTCTTGGTGATTTTCTTTCTTAATCTCCTCAGATAATTTTTCTTAGAGTTCTTACTGCCATACAGAGTTTCAGAACTAGGAGATCCTTTCTCCAGCACTCTTTTGGCCGCAGCGGCAGCTTCCAATTTCTTTGCATCTTCAAGGAATTCTTTTGGTGCATTGGCAATATCTAGCGCTGACCACAGGCTAGGAGGGGCATCATTCCCGCTCCTATGGCTAATTGAACTATAGGCTTTTCTTCGCCCTCAACTGCAAGGTCCACCAAAGTGTTTCCATTCATCACCAGTCTAAGGGACTTAAACCCTATTCCGAATTGGATTGAATTCTCGTACACCAGCTCTTCAATCATCAAATCACGATCCATCGAGAACAGAAGTTTACCAGCCATTGCAGATGATTTGATTATCTGAGAAAGCGGGAAGAAGAAGATTTGAATTAGAAACTTGAATTTGAATTTGAAAAGAAATTTATATTTTATCATGAATATCGGGTTATAAGAGCTATAACCCGGTATAAAATGATAGAATATGGAGATTGATTTTGATTGAAAGAAGGTTAGAATTTTTTTGTTATATACATTCAACTACAAAAGGATTTTGTAGGAAAATGTATAACAACGATAGTCTGAATTTGATCTGGATAAGTTTGGAGAAGATGTTTGAATTTGAAAATGATCGAGTTTTCATCGCACATGTTTTACCATTGGAGAGTGTTATGGTGCTACATGTAACAATGAGGATTGAATTGAATTTGAAGGATGGAGATTTGAAAATTCAAAAATCCGGCAGCATTTCCCCTTATTTTGAGACTCAAGGTGTTGAATTTTCATTCAACAGGAAGGTCTACAGTTATAAGGAGAAAGTACCACAAGGTTTTCAAATACAATTGAAAGCTGAAATTGTCGAAGGCAAAACTTGCCGAGAAAATTCAAGGATATGTCGTATATGCTTCTTACAACGATCGCCGTAGGAAGGTATATAACAATAACCAATCAATTTGAGATGATCTTTTAAAGAGATGTCCAAAAATTCAAAATTTCGGCAGCATCTCCCCTTAATTTGGGACTCAAGGTGTTGAATTTTCATTCAACGGAAGGTCCACATTAATTAGGGGAGATTTGTTTGGAATTTACTTGACTCTTCCATTCTAATTAGTGAATTAAGAATGAAATGTCACAGCTTAACTCTGTTGATATAATTGAATTTTAAGACGAACCCTAAAAGTGAGTGTTATGCTTGATCGTATATATTGAATTGAAATTGCTACAATTCCGTATACAACGATACAATCATAACGATTATCTAGACGTTGGAAGGATCAAAGCTCTACTAAAAGACTAGAATTTAGATTTTGAAAATAGAGGAAATTTTCTATAAGTTATATAACTTAGCATGCCACTAGTAGCCCGAGCACGCTAGTTTCTAAAATTTATAGAAAGGTTTAGAAAGGGATAGGCTTGACTCTTTCGCTCTACCAACCAAGTTGGAGGCAAAATGTCCAAGCCTAAATTAGAGGGAGGTTTCCTACACTCACCTCTCATTACACATGTCTTAATTGAGTTGGCCACACTCACCCAAGAGAGAAATGGGAGAGGGACCAACGGAGAGAAGGGTAGTTAAGACTACCGATTCAATAAAATTTATACCGTTATTAGAGATGGAGAGTGAGACTTATCCCCAGTGGAGTCGCCAAATTTGTTTTGATTAAAAAATATATTAATATATATAGGTTTTGAAAATATATTAATTTTCTTTGGGAATATTAAATATTAAAATTTTAAATTAAACGCATCATTATGAACAGTATATCAAATCGGGAGATGATCATATCGTTCTCTAATGGGTTCATATTTTAGAATTTTAAATTCATCCAAATTATCTTAGTCAAACTCAAGGAGGAACGACATATGATCTTGAAAGATCAGGAAGACATTCAATCAATTGTTTAACAATAATAATTTGAATAAGAGATCGTTAATTTCATAATCAAAATAACGATAATAAAATAATATATCTTCCCAAAGAAAGATGATATTACCTATTATCGATTATTTTAATATGACGATAACGATCGCCATTTTTTGTTTGAATTCCCAAAGATAATTAATTGAAGGTTTTTAAAAAATTGATTTTGAAAATTAGATCTGAGTTACTAAATCTCCTACGAGCGCAAGCCCTCGTAGTTAATTACATCGTAGGGGAATTGGATTTCTCCTACGAAAACTCTCGATTAAAATAGCGGTATAAGTTTTATTTAAGATTTTCAAAGATTGATATCAAAGGAGGAAAAGGGTAGGAATTTTCAAATGGGATTGGTTCAAGTTTGAGCAGTTATTTTCAGAGTCGAAGGAAGAGGAGTAGGGAGTATTTTTGAGATTCTGAAGCAATTCAGAAAACACTCCAACCTATCCTAAGCGTTGGGCTTAAATTCGATGGAAAGATATATTTAATTTAATGGTCAATTTTATTAGAAAGTTGGGACTCAATTCCCAGAAAATTGAGGTCTTATGGCCCGAGCCAGCCTCAGAACCTAAGTCTAAATTGGGTACTAAAAAAAGTGACCCGAAACCTAGCTAATGCAATGCGAATCTGGTCTTACCCCGGCCTGGATTGGGGAGCCAGCTAAACCACCTAAACGATTTAAAATTATGAGTCCGGTCTTTTAATGTTGAGTGGTAGGGACGTTATTTAGAAAAGTATAAAGGAACAGGGTCGACATCTAGAGCAGATCCTTAATTGACCCCTTAGACTTATGTTGGGTATTCGATGTCTAAGTAATGCAATTAAATATTAGACTCTTTTAAATTTGTTGCTAATGCGATGCATGCTAGTTGACTCGATTGAATGCAAAATTTGTATGTAGCAATTTAAAAATTTTGGCTTAGAAAATAGGTTTTTCCCTAGAGATTGCATAACATCCCCTTGACAGATCGGCACCCTCATAGGCCAGGTGGTCTGCCAGAACCCGCAGGCGGGGAGATGCCTAACAAGGTTGAGAAGGTATAATATGAATGCATGAAAAACCCTCGGCGAGTCCGAGCTTACTTCTTAGGACCGTTTAGAGTTTCTATCTTATCTTAAAAATTTTATTTAATTAAAGTAGAAGAATTTTGACAGACCCCTAAAAGCCTAAATTCGAATTCCAGGTCAAATCAAATACGGCATGCAAGTAAAAAGACTAGAAAAAGCAGGAGTTCTAATGCGAAATCAATTAAATAAATTAATTAAATTAATCAAATTGAATGTCCATATGGCAAGTGCCACTCATTATTACATCTCAAAAATTACAATAAATTAAAGTGGCCGGGCACCACTGACTACAACCCGGATTTCTAATCCTAAATCAAATGATTTTGAGACTTGGGATTCTTCTTGTTGTCCATTTCTTCGTCTTCTCACGAACATCTCGATTCGTCGGTTCAGGATATCCAAATGGAAAGAAACTCCCCCTTGATCGGGGTGTTATCTTTCATCTTTGGATATTTGCAAAGTATCCTAATTTGAATTCCAAATGGAAGAAGACTCTCCCCTTTAGGGATGTCTTCACCTCTTTGGAATTCAAATTGGATATTTATATCCCAATCTCAAATCATTTTAAATAAATACAACCTTGACTGAATTAAATTTACATTGAGAGAAATAAGAAAATCTAGACTCGATCCTGCAAGGTTATCCTAATAATCAACAGTTGTATGTTCATTCCCAAGCAGTTATAATATAAAAATTTGGAATACATTTCTTTAGCCACACTTGGCCATGCTCTTTTTATTTAAAGGGGGTCTTAAGCGCGGCAGGGTACCTGTGCAAAGAGTTATATTTTTTTATTAACTGCCCCCTTTAGTTTTCAGCTCCTTATATGAGCATGGCCACCTGCATAAGATTGCACAAATATATATATTTCGTTCCTAGCCTATGGGTAGGTCTAACGCACAATCAAACCACAGTGCAAAATATAGTAAGCAGATAAGTAAATAAACACATCAAGTCTAAACTAGCAAACAGCATGCAATGAAAACTCAAAAACCTCGGCACACAACTGCAGAAAGTAAAACACCGGCCTATCCTAAGACTAGAGTCGGTGATCCTAGCAAACCATCTAAAGTGTGTGGGGTAGGTCGTGTGGTTTTGATGTACCCTAATTAGGATTATTAGTTAAAGTTATCTAAAGTTTGATTGGTTGGAAGGTTTAAGGGATTTAAGTTTGAATTCAAATATTAATAGCTTAAGATTAATTTTAAGACTCATTTAATTATTTGTTGGATATCACCTTTGTTTCACACCGAGGCCATGAAGTTTATTTCGCCTTCCTTGGGGCTAAGTTAATAGCCTCGTAGGCCTGGGTTACCCAGTGGTACCCGATATAATTAAGTGGCTTAAGAATTAATGAATTTTATAAGAAATGTTTGGTTGCTGATTTTTAAGATTGACTTAATTTAAATTTGCCATTAATTGATTCGTGGCGTTGTGCCACCAGGCTCGAGGAACCAGCCTCCTTAGGACACGTAGCCCCGCAGCCCGGAGTAGTCCAACCGATAAACCAAATTAATGTAGTTAAATTAGAAGTTTTAAAAGGTTAGATAATTAATAATTAATCTATTCTTAAGGTTTAACACCCTTGGAATCCATTCGTGGCGTTGTGCCACCAGGCTCGAGGAACCAGCCTCCTTAGGACACTTAGCCCGCAGCCCGGAGTAGTCCAGCCAATAAACTTCATCTATAGGAATGGTTGTGTTGTTTTAAAAAGGTTTGTTGAATTTTTAAACATTAAATTAACATTGTTCTGGAATTTTAGGATGATTTTGAGATTTATGAATTTTTTTTGGAATATTTTAATCATTTAATTAAGGGGTTGAAAATTGACTTTTGATTAAGTTCAAATTCTGGAAATGTTAGAATTTTATTAAAATACTAGACCTTACTACGATCAGTTAGACAGTAAGTATGTTGAAATTGGATTTTTCTACATTTTAATTACGAAGGTTTAAAGTTTTGAACTAGATTTGACCTAGAGTTGACCGATTTTGTTGACTTTTTGAAATATTACAGATTTCTGGAATTTGCTATTTTTAATAAATATTAGACATTATTAAGAGTTGAATGCAAGTGAGTTTGTTCAATTGGATTTTTCTGGAATTAGTTATGAAGGTTTGAATTTAGGTATTTATTAAATTTTTGAAATTACTTAATTAGAGGGCATTTTTGTGATTTTGCTCCAAATGAGGTCCCCACTCCTTGAAATCAGCTCCAAAGGTCAGGAATGACCTAAGGAGAGATTCCCAAGTGTTTGGGACATTTTTAGAATTTTTAATATTTTTTTAATTAATTATATTGATAAAATATTGATTTTTGATTAAAATTAAACTAAGGCAGATTGGTATGTCAATTCACGTGGCTATTCTTAATTTTTCCATTGATTAAGCACTTGATTCTGGTCAGGTAGAGGGTTTAATGTATTTTTTGGAGTTTAAAATGAAATTTCATGTACATTTTTCTTGAAGTTTTAAAGGGTTAATAAGGGTTTAAGACTTTAAAAATTAATTATGGGCACTATATGATTTCCAAATTAGGGTGAAATTTTTCTCTAATGGCTTGTACATGGTCACTAAGTTCACAGTAGTTTGAAGTTTCAACTCAAAGTAGAAGTGAACCTAATTATTAAAATATTCTTAAATTTTCCTAGTAAGGGTCCCCCTTAATTATATGATCCTTATAGACATCTAGGTTTGATGGGTTCCAAATACCAATGTTTTTGGCTAACCCTGGAACATAACAAAAACGATATACAATCAGCCATCAAGCAAATCCCTTAAATCTGAGGTAGAACCTAAATCTAAGTGGTTGGGTACCTTCAACATGCCAAGATATAACGTATAATCGTCAACAGTAGAAAAAGTATATATGAAGACTTGAGTGAATAGGTTGGAAAAGT